>JBBPBR010000627.1:0-111292 GCA_037974775.1 Cicer pinnatifidum | reverse complement strand
ATTTAAGTCATTTTCGTCCTCCCTAGGCTTATTCTTGTCAAGTTAGGGTTTTTAACCAATCTTGTGCATCCAATAGGTGTGTTTGTGTCATTGGATGAACATTTATGTCATTTTCGTCCTCCCAAGGCTTATTCTTGTCCAATTAGGGTTTTTAACCAATCTTGTGCATCCAATAAGTTCATTTGTGTCATTGGATGAACATTTAGGTCATTTTCGTCCTCCCTAGGCTTATTCTTGTCCAATTAGGGTTTTTAAGCAATCTTGTGCATCCAATAAGTTCATTTGTGTCATTGGATGAACATTTAGGTCATTTTCGTCCCCCCTAGGCTTAGTTTTGTGCAATTAGGGTTTTTAACCAATCTTGTGCATCCAATAGGTGTGTTTGTGTCATTAGATGAACATTTAGGTCATTTTCATCCTCCCTAGGCTTATTGTTGTCCAATTAGGGTTTTTAACCAATCTTGTGCATCCAATAGGTGTGTTTGTGTCATTGGATGAACATTTAGGTCATTTTCGTCCTCCCAAGTCTTATTCTTGTCCTATTAGGGTTTTAAGCCAATCTTGTGCACCCAATAGGTGCGTTTGTGTCATTGGATGAACATTTAGGTCATTTTCGTCCTCCCTAGGCTTATTGTTGTTCAATTAGGGTTTTTAACCAATCTTGTGCATCCAATAAGTTCATTTGTGTCATTGGATGAACATTTAGGTCATTTTCGTCCTCCCTAGGCTTATTCTTGTCCAATTAGGGTTTTTAACCAATCTTGTGCATCCAATAAGTTCATTTGTGTCATTTGATGAACATTTTGGTCATTTTCGTCCTCCCTAGGCTTATTCTTGTCCAATTAGGGTTTTCAACCAATCTTGTGCATCCAATAAGTTCATTTGTGTCATTGGATGAACATTTAGGTCATTTTCGTCCTCCCCAGGCTTATTCTTGTCCAATTAGGGTTTTCAACCAATCTTGTGCATCCAATAAGTTCATTTGTGTCATTGGATGAACATTTAGGTCATTTTCGTCCTCCCTAGGCTTATTCTTGTCCAATTAGGGTTTTTAACCAATCTTGTGCATCCAATAAGTTCATTTGTGTCATTGGATGAACATTTAGGTCATTTTCGTCCTCCCTAGGCTTATTCTTGTCCAATTAGGGTTTATAACCAATCTTGTGCTTCCAATAGGTGTATTTGTGTCATTGGATGAACATTTAGGTCATTTTCGTCCTCCCTAGGCTTATTCTTGTCCAATTAGGGTTTTTAAGCAATCTTGTGCATCCAATAAGTTCATTTGTGTCATTGGATGAACATTTAGGTCATTTTCGTCCTCCCTAGGCTTATTCTTGTTCAATTAGGGTTTCTAACCAATCTTGTGCATCCAATAGGTGTGTTTGTGTCATTGGATGAACATTTAGGTTATTTTCGTCCTCCCTAGTCTTATTCTTGTCCAATTAGGGTTTTAAGCAATCTTGTGTATCCAATAAGTTCATTTGTGTCATTGGATGAACATTTACGTCATTTTCGTCCTCCCTAGGCTTAGTTTTGTGCAATTAGGGTTTTTAACCAATCTTGTGCATCCAATAGGTGTGTTTGTGTCATTAGATAAACATTTAGGTCATTTTCATCCTCCCTAGGCTTATTGTTGTCCAATTAGGGTTATTAACCAATCTTGTGCATCCAATAGGTGTGTTTGTGTCATTGGATGAACATTTAGGTCATTTTCGTCCTCCCTAGGCTTATACTTGTCCAATTAGGGTTTTTAACCAATCTTGTGCATCCAATAAGTTTATTTGTGTCATTGGATGAACAATTAGGTCATTTTTGTCCTCCCTAGGCTTATTCTTGTCCAATTAGGGTTTTAAGCCAATCTTGTGCATCCAATAGGTGTGTGTTTGTGTCATTTGATGAACATTTAGGTCATTTTCGTCCTCCAAAGGCTTATTCTTATCCAATTAGGGTTTTAAGCAATCTTGTGCATCCAATAAGTTCATTTGTGTCATTGGATTAAGATTTAAGTCATTTTCGTCCTCCCTAGGCTTATTCTTGTCAAGTTAGGGTTTTTAACCAATCTTGTGCATCCAATAGGTGTGTTTGTGTCATTGGATGAACATTTATGTCATTTTCGTCCTCCCAAGGCTTATTCTTGTCCAATTAGGGTTTTTAACCAATCTTGTGCATCCAATAAGTTCATTTGAGTCATTGGATGAACATTTAGGTCATTTTCGTCCTCCCTAGGCTTATTCTTGTCCAATTAGGGTTTTTAAGCAATCTTGTGCATCCAATAAGTTCATTTGTGTCATTGGATGAACATTTAGGTCATTTTCGTCCTCCCTAGGCTTATTCTTGTTCAATTAGGGTTTCTATCCAATCTTGTGCATCCAATAGGTGTGTTTGTGTCATTGGATGAACATTTAGGTCATTTTCGTCCTCCCTAGTCTTATTCTTGTCCAATTAGGGTTTTAAGCCATCTTGTGTATCCAATAAGTTCATTTGTGTCATTGGATGAACATTTAGGTCATTTTCGTCCTCCCTAGGCTTAGTTTTGTGCAATTAGGGTTTTTAACCAATCTTGTGCATCCAATAGGTGTGTTTGTGTCATTAGATGAACATTTAGATCATTTTCATCCTCCCTAGGCTTATTGTTGTCCAATTAGGGTTTTTAACCAATCTTGTGCATCCAATAGGTGTGTTTGTGTCATTGGATGAACATTTAGGTCATTTTCGTCCTCCCTAGGCTTATTCTTGTCCAATTAGGGTTTTTAACCAATCTTGTGCATCCAATAAGTTCATTTGTGTCATTGGATGAACATTTAGGTCATTTTCGTCCTCCCAAGGCTTATTCTTGTCCAATTAGGGTTTCTAACCAATCTTGTGCATCCAATAGGTGTGTTAGTGTCATTGGATGAACATTTAGGTCATTTTCGTCCTCTCTAGGCTTATTCTTGTCCAATTAGGGTTTTAAGCAATCTTGTGCATTCAATAAGTTCATTTGTGTCATTGGATGAATATTTAGGTCATTTTCGTCCTCCCTAGGCATATTCTTGTCCAATTAGGGTTTCTAACCAATCTTGTGCATCCAATAGGTGTGTTTAGTCATTTGATGAACATTTAGGTCATTTTCGTCCTCTCTAGGCTTATTCTTGTCCAATTAGGGTTTTTAACCAATCTTGTGCATCCAATAAGTTCATTTGTGTCATTGGATTAACATTTAGATCATTTTCGTCCTCCCTAGGCTTATTCTTGTCCAATTATGGTTTCTAACCAATCTTGGGCATCCAATAGGTGTGTTTAGTCATTTGAGGAACATTTAGGTTATTTTCGTCCTCTCTAGGCTTATTCTTGTCCAATTAGGGTTTTTAACCAGTCTTGTGCATCCAATAAGTTCATTTGTGTCATTGGATTAACATTTAGGTCATTTTCGTCCTCCCTAGGCTTATTCTTGTCCAATTATGGTTTCTAACCAATCTTGGGCATCCAATAGGTGTGTTTAGTCATTTGATGAACATTTAGGTTATTTTCGTCCTCTCTAGGCTTATTCTTGTCCAATTAGGGTTTTTAACCAATCTTGTGCATCCAATAAGTTCATTTGTGTCATTGGGTGAACATTTAGGTCATTTTCGTCCTCCCTAGGCTTATTCTTGTCCAATTAGGGTTTCTAACCAATCTTGTGCATCCAATAGGTGTGTTTAGTCATTTGATGAAAATTTAGGTTATTTTCGTCCTCCCTAGGCTTATTCTTGTCCAATTAGGGTTTGTAACCAATCTTGTGCATCCAATAGGTGTGTTTGTGTCATTGGATGAACATTTAGGTCATTTTCGTCCTCCCTAGGCTTATTCTTGTCCAATTAGGGTTTTTAACCAATCTTGTGCATCCAATAAGTTCATTTGTGTCATTGGATGAACATTTAGGTCATTTTCGTCCTCCCAAGGCTTATTCTTGTCCAATTAGGGTTTCTAACCAATCTTGTGCATCCAATAGGTGTGTTTGTATCATTGTATGAACATTTAGGTCATTTTCGTCCTCCCTAGTCTTATTCTTGTCCAATTAGGATTTTAAGCAATCTTGTGCATCCAATAAGTTCATTTGTGTCATTGGATGAATATTTAGGTCATTTTCGTCCTCCCTAGGCTTATTCTTGTCCAATTAGGGTTTCTAACCAATCTTGTGCATCCAATAGGTGTGTTTGTGACATTGGATGAACATTGAGGTCTTTTTCGTCCTCCCTAGGCTTATTCTTGTCCAATTAGGGTTTTTAACCAATCTTGTGCATCCAATAAGTTCATTTGTGTCATTGGATGAACATTTAGGTCATTTTCGTCCTCCCTAGGCTTATTCTTGTCCAATTAGGGTTTTTAGCCAATCTTGTGCATCCAATAGGTGTATTTGTGTCATTGGATGAACATTTAGGTCATTTTCGTCCTCCCTAGGCTTATTCTTGTCCAATTAGGGTTTTTAAGCAATCTTGTGCATCCAATAAGTTCATTTGTGTCATTGGATGAACATTTAGGTCATTTTCGTCCTCCCTAGGCTTATTCTTGTCCAATTAGGGTTTTTAACCAATCTTGTGCATCCAATAGGTGAATTTGTGTCATTGGATGAACATTTAGGTCATTTTCGTCCTCCCTAGGCTTATTCTTGTCCAATTAGGGTTTTTAAGCAATCTTGTGCATCCAATAAGTTCATTTGTGTCATTGGATGAACATTTAGGTCATTTTCGTCCTCCCTAGGCTTATTCTTGTCCAATTAGGGTTTCTAACTAATCTTGTGCATCCAATAAGTTCATTTGTGTCATTGGATGAACATTTAGGTCATTTTCGTCCTCCCTAGGCTTATTCTTGTCCAATTAGGGTTTTTAAGCAATCTTGTGCATCCAATAAGTTCATTTGTGTCATTGGATGAACATTTAGGTAACTTTCGTCCTCCCTAGGTTTATTCTTGTCCAATTAGGGTTTCTAACCAATCTTGTGCATCCAATAGGTGTGTTTGTGTCATTGGATGAACATTTAGGTCATTTTCGTCCTCCCTAGTCTTATTCTTGTCCAATTAGTGTTTTAACCAATCTTGTGCTTCCAATAAGTTCATTTGTGTCATTGGATGAACATTTAGGTCATTTTCGACCTCCCAAGTCTTATTCTTGTCCAATTAGGGTTTTTAAGCAATCTTGTGCATCCAATAAGTTCATTTGTGTCATTGGATGAACATTTAGGTCATTTTCGTCCTCCCTAGGCTTATTCTTGTCCAATTAGGGTTTTTAAGCAATCTTGTGCATCCAATAAGTTCATTTGTGTCATTGGATGAACATTTAGGTAATTTTCGTCCTCCCAAGGCTTATTCTTGTCCAATTAGGGTTTTTAACCAATCTTGTGCATCCAATAAGTTCATTTGTGTCATTGGATGAACATTTAGGTCATTTTCGTCCTCCCTAGGCTTATTCTTGTCCAATTAGGGTTTTTAAGCAATCTTGTGCATCCAATAAGTTCATTTGTGTCATTGGATGAACATTTAGATCATTATCGTCCTCCCTAGGCTTATTCTTGTCCAATTAGGGTTTTTAACCAATCTTGTGCATCCAATAGGTGTGTTTGTGTCATTGGATGAACATTTAGGTCAGTTTCGTCCTCCCTAGGCTTATTCTTGTCCAATTAGGGTTTTTAAGAAATCTTGTGCATCCAATAAGTTCATTTGTGTCATTGGATGAACATTTAGGTCATTTTCGTCCTCCCTAGGCATATTGTTGTCCAATTAGGGTTTTTAACCAATCTTGTGCATCCAATAGGTGTATTTGTGTCATTGGATGAACATTTAGGTCATTTTCGTCCTCCCTAGGCTTATTCTTGTCCATTTAGGATTTTTAACCAATCTTGTGCATCCAATAAGTTTATTTGTGTCATTGGATGAACATTTAGGTCATTTTCGTCCTCCCTAGGCTTATTCTTGTCCAATTAGGGTTTTTAACCAATCTTGTGCATCCAATAAGTTCATTTGTGTCATTGGATGAACATTTAGGTCATTTTCGTCCTCCCTAGGCTTATTCTTGTCCAATTAGGGTTTTTAAGCAATCTTGTGCATCCAATAAGTTCATTTGTGTCATTGGATGAACATTTAGGTCATTTTCGTCCTCCCTAGGCTTATTCTTGTCCAATTAAGGTTTCTAACCAATCTTTTGCATCCAATAGGTGTATTTGTGTCATTGGATGAACATTTAGGTCATTTTCGTCCTCCCTAGTCTTATTCTTGTCCAATTAGGGTTTTAAGCAATCTTGTGCATCCAATAAGTTCATTTGTGTCATTGGATGAACATTTAGGTCATTTTCGTCCTCCCTAGTCTTATTCTTGTCCAATTAGGGTTTTAAGCCAATCTTGTGCATCCAATAGGTGTGTGTTTGTGTCATTTGATGAACATTTAGGTCATTTTCGTCCTCCCATAACTTATTCTTATCCAATTAGGGTTTTAAGCAATCTTGTGCATCCAATAAGTTCATTTTTGTCATTGGATTAAGATTTAAGTCATTTTCGTCCTCCCTAGGCTTATTCTTGTCAAGTTAGGGTTTTTAACCAATCTTGTGCATCCAATAGGTGTGTTTGTGTCATTGGATGAACATTTATGTCATTTTCGTCCTCCCAAGGCTTATTCTTGTCCAATTAGGGTTTTTAACCAATCTTGTGCATCCAATAAGTTCATTTGTGTCATTGGATGAACATTTAGGTCATTTTCGTCCTCCCTAGGCTTATTCTTGTCCAATTAGGGTTTTTAAGCAATCTTGTGCATCCAATAAGTTCATTTGCTTCATTGGATGAACATTTAGGTCATTTTCGTCCTCCATAGGCTTATTCTTGTCCAATTAGGGTTTCTAACCAATCTTGTGCATCCAATAAGTTCATTTGTGTCATTGGATGAACATTTAGGTCATTTTCATCCTCCCTAGGCTTATTCTTGTCCAATTAGGGTTTTTATGCAATCTTGTGCATCCAATAAGTTCATTTGTGTCATTGGATGAACATTTAGGTCATTTTCGTCCTCCCTAGGCTTATTCTTGTCCAATTAGGGTTTCTAACCAATCTTATGCATCCAATAGTTGTGTTTGTGTCATTGGATGAACATTTAGGTCATTTTCGTCCTCCCTAGGCTTATTCTTGTCCAATTAGGGTTTTTAAGCAATCTTGTGCATCCAATAAGTTCATTTGTGTCATTGGATGAACATTTAGGTCATTTTCGTCCTCCATAGGCTTATTCTAGTTCAATTAGGGTTTCTAACCAATCTTGTGCATCCAATAGGTGTGTTTGTGTCATTGGATGAACATTTAGGTCATTTTCGTCCTCCCTAGTCTTATTCTTGTCCCATTAGGGTTTTAAGCAATCTTGTGTATCCAATAAGTTCATTTGTGTCATTGGATGAACATTTAGGTCATTTTCGTCCTCCCTAGGCTTAGTTTTGAGCAATTAGGGTTTTTAACCAATCTTGTGCATCCAATAAGTTCATTTGTGTCATTGGATGAACATTTTGGTCATTTTCGTTCACCCTAGGCTTATTCTTGTCCAATTAGGGTTTTTAACTAATCTTGTGCATCCAATAAGTTCATTTGTGTCATTGGATGGACATCTATGTCATCTTCGTCCTCCCAAGGCTTATTCTTGTCCAATTAGGGTTTTTAACCAATCTTGTGCATCCAATAGGTGTGTTTGTGTCATTGGATGAACATTTATGTCATTTTCGTCCTCCCAAGGCTTATTCTTGTCCAATTAGGGTTTTTAACCAGTCTTGTGCATCCAATAAGTTCATTTGTGTCATTGGATGAACATTTAGGTCATTTTCGTCCTCCCTAGGCTTATTCTTGTCCAATTAGGGTTTTTAAGCAATCTTGTGCATCCAATAAGTTCATTTGTGTCATTGGATGAACATTTAGGTCATTTTCGTCCTCCGTAGGCTTATTCTTGTTCAATTAGGGTTCCTAACCAATCTTGTGCATCCAATAGGTGTGTTTGTGTCATTGGATGAACATTTAGGTCATTTTCGTCCTCCCTAGTCTTATTCTTGTCCTATTAGGGTTTTAAGCAATCTTGTGTATCCAATAAGTTCATTTGTGTCATTGGATGAACATTTAGGTCATTTTCGTCCTCCCTAGGCTTAGTTTTGTGCAATTAGGGTTTTTAACCAATCTTGTGCATCCAATAGGTGTGTTTGTGTCATTAGATGAACATTTAGGTCATTTTCATCCTCCCTAGGTTTATTGTTGTCCAATTAGGGTTTTTAACCAATCTTGTGCATCCAATAGGTGTGTTTGTGTTATTGGATGAACATTTAGGTCATTTTCGTCCTCCCTAGGCTTATTCTTGTCCAATTAGGGTTTTTAACCAATCTTGTGCATCCAATAAGTTCATTTGTGTCATTGGATGAACATTTAGGTCATTTTCGTTCACCCTAGGCTTATTCTTGTCCAATTAGGGTTTTTAACTAATCTTGTGCATCCAATAAGTTCATTTGTGTCATTGGATGGACATCTATGTCATCTTCGTCCTCCCAAGGCTTATTCTTGTCCAATTAGGGTTTTTAACCAATCTTGTGCATCCAATAGGTGTGTTTGTGTCATTGGATGAACATTTAGTCATTTTCGTCCTCCCTAGTCTTATTCTTGTCCAATTAGGGTTTTAAGCAATCTTGTGCATCCAATAAGTTCATTTGTGTCATTGGATGAACATTTAGGTCATTTTCGTCCTCCCTAGGCTTATTCTTGTCCAATTAGGGTTTTTAAGCAATCTTGTGCATCCAATAAGTTCATTTGTGTCATTGGATGAACATTTAGGTCATTTTCGTCCTCCCTAGTCTTATTCTTGTCCAATTAGGGTTTCTAACCAATCTTTTGCATCCAATAGGTGTGTTTGTGTCATTGGATGAACATTTAGGTCATTTTCGTCCTCCCTAGTCTTATTCTTGTCCAATTAGGGTTTTAAGCAATCTTGTGCATCCAATAAGTTCATTTGTGTCATTGGATGAACATTTAGGTCATTTTCGTCCTCCCTAGTCTTATTCTTGTCCAATTAGGGTTTTAAGCCAATCTTGTGCATCCAATAAGTTCATTTGTGTCATTGGATGAACATTTAGGTCATTTTCGTCCTCCCAAGGCTTATTCTTATCCAATTAGGGTTTTAAGCAATATTGTGCATCCAATAAGTTCATTTGTGTCATTGGATTAATATTTAAGTCATTTTCGTCCTCCCAAGGCTTATTCTTGTCAAGTTAGGGTTTTTAACCAATCTTGTGCATCCAATAGGTGTGTTTGTGTCATTGGATGAACATTTATGTCATTTTCGTCCTCCCAAGGCTTATTCTTGTCCAATTAGGGTTTTTAACCAATCTTGTGCATCCAATAAGTTCATTTGTGTCATTGGATGAACATTTAGGTCATTTTCGTCCTCCCTAGGCTTATTCTTGTCCAATTAGGGTTTTTAAGCAATCTTGTGCATCCAATAAGTTCATTTGTGTCATTGGATGAACATTTAGGTCATTTTCGTCCCCCCTAGGCTTAGTTTTGTGCAATTAGGGTTTTTAACCAATCTTGTGCATCCAATAGGTGTGTTTGTGTCATTAGATGAACATTTAGGTCATTTTCATCCTCCCTAGGCTTATTGTTGTCCAATTAGGGTTTTTAACCAATCTTGTGCATCCAATAGGTGTGTTTGTGTCATTGGATGAACATTTAGGTCATTTTCGTCCTCCCAAGTCTTATTCTTGTCCTATTAGGGTTTTAAGCCAATCTTGTGCACCCAATAGGTGCGTTTGTGTCATTGGATGAACATTTAGGTCATTTTCGTCCTCCCTAGGCTTATTGTTGTTCAATTAGGGTTTTTAACCAATCTTGTGCATCCAATAAGTTCATTTGTGTCATTGGATGAACATTTAGGTCATTTTCGTCCTCCCTAGGCTTATTCTTGTCCAATTAGGGTTTTTAACCAATCTTGTGCATCCAATAAGTTCATTTGTGTTATTGGATGAACATTGAGATCATTTTCGTCCTCCCTAGGCTTATTCTTGTCAAATTAGGGTTTCTAACCAATCTTTTGCATCCAATAAGTGTATTTGTGTCATTGGATGAACATTTAGGTCATTTTCGTCCTCCCTAGGCTTATTCTTGTCCAATTAGGGTTTTTAAGCAATCTTGTGCATCCAATAAGTTCATTTGTGTCATTGGATGAACATTTAGGTCATTTTCGTCCTCCCTAGTCTTATTCTTGTCCAATTAGGGTTTTTAACCGATCTTGTGCATCCAGTAGGTGTGTTTGTGTCATTGGATGAACATTTAGGTCATTTTCGTCCTCCCTAGGCTTATTCTTGTCCAATTAGGGTTTTTAACCAATCTTGTGCATCCAATAAGTTCATTTGTGTCATTGGATGAACATTTAGGTCATTTTCGTCCTCCCTAAGCTTATTCTTGTCCAATAAGGGTTTTTAAGCAATCTTGTGCATCCAATAAGTTCATTTGTGTCATTGGATGAACATTTAGGTCATTTTCGTCCTCCCTAGGCTTATTCTTGTTCAATTAGGGTTTCTAACCAATCTTGTGCATCCAATAGGTGTGTTTGTGTCATTGGATGAACATTTAGGTCATTTTCGTCCTCCCTAGTCTTATTCTTGTCCAATTAGGGTTTTAAGCAATCTTGTGCATCCAATAAGTTCATTTGTGTCACTGGATGAACATTTAGGTCATTTTCGTCCTCCCTACGCTTATTCCTGTTCAATTAGGGTTTCTAACCAATCTTGTGCATCCAATAGGTGTGTTTGTGTCATTGGATGAACATTTAGGTCATTTTCGTCCTCCCTAGGCTTATTCTTGTTCAATTAGGGTTTCTAACCAATCTTGTGCATCCAATAGGTGTGTTTGTGTCATTGGATGAACATTTAGGTCATTTTCGTCCTCCCTAGTCTTATTCTTGTCCAATTAGGGTTTTAAGCAATCTTGTGCATCCAATAAGTTCATTTGTGTCGTTGGATGAACATTTAGGTTATTTTCGTCCTCACTAGGCTTAGTTTTGTGCAATTAGGGTTTTTAACCAATCTTGTGCATCCAATAGAAGTGTTTGTGTCATTAGATGAACATTTAGGTCATTTTCATCCTCCCTAGGCTTATTGTTGTCCAATTAGGGTTTATAAGCAATCTTGTGCATCCAATAAGTTCATTTCTGTCATTGGATGAACATTTAGGTCATTTTCGTCCTCCCTAGGCTTATTCTTGTCCAATTAGGGTTTATAAGCAATCTTGTGCATCCAATAAGTTCATTTGTGTCATTGGATGAACATTTAGGTTATTTTCATCCTCTCTAGGCTTATTATTGTCCAGTTAGGGTTTCTAACCAATCTTGTGCATCCAATAAGTTCATTTGTGTCATTGGATGAACATTTAGGTCATTTTCGTCCTCCCTAGGCTTATTCTTGTCCAATTAGGGTTTCTAACCAATCTTTTGCATCCAATAGGTGTATTTGTGTCATTGGATGAACATTTAGGTCATTTTCGTCCTCCATAATCTTATTCTTGTCCAATTAGGGTTTTAAGCAATCTTGTGCATCCGATAAGTTCATTTGTGTCATTGGATGAACATTTAGGTCATTTTCGTCCTCCCTAGGCTTATTCTTGTCTAATTAGGGTTTTTAAGCAATCTTGTGCATCCAATAAGTTCATTTGTGTCATTGGATGAACATTTAGGTCATTTTCGTCCTCCCTAGGCTTATTCTTGTCCAATTAGGGTTTTTAACCAATCTTGTGCATCCAATAGGTGTGTTTGTGTCATTGGATGAACATTTAGGTCATTTTCGTCCTCCCTAGGCTTTTTCTTGTCCAATTAGGGTTTTTAACCAATCTTGTGCATCCAATAAGTTCATTTGTGTCATTGGATGAACATTTAGGTCATTTTCGTCCTCCCTAGGCTTATTCTTGTCAAATTAGGGTTTCTAACCAATCTTTTGCATCCAATAGGTGTATTTGTTTCATTGGATGAACATTTAGGTCATTTTCGTCCTCCCTAGGCTTATTCTTGTCCAATTAGGGTTTTTAAGCAATCTTGTGCATCCAATAAGTTCATTTGTGTCATTGGATGAACATTTAGGTCATTTTCGTCCTCCCTAGGCTTATTCTTGTCCAATTAGGGTTTTTAACCAATCTTGTGCATCCAATAGGAGTGTTTGTGTCATTGGATGAACATTTAGGTCAGTTTCGTCCTCCCTAGGCTTATTCTTGTCCAATTAGGGTTTCTAACCAATCTTGTGCATCCAATAGGTGTATTTGTGTCATTGGATGAACATTTAGGTCATTTTCGTCCTCCCTAGGCTTATTCTTGTCCAATTAGGGTTTTTAAGCAATCTTGTGCATCCAATAAGTTCATTTGTGTCATTGGATGAACATTTAGGTCATTTTCGTCCTCCCTAGGCTTATTCTTGTCCAATTAGGGTTTTTAACGAATCTTGTGCATCCAATAGGTGTGTTTGTGTCATTGGATGAACATTTAGGTCATTTTCGTCCTCCCTAGGCTTATTCTTGTCCAATTAGGATTTTTAACCAATCTTGTGCATCCAATAAGTTCATTTGTGTCATTGGATGAACATTTAGGTCATTTTCGTCCTCCCTAGAATTATTCTTGTCCAATTAGGGTTTCTAACTAATCTTGTGCATCCAATAAGTTCGTTTGTGTCATTGGATGAACATTTAGGTCATTTTCGTCCTCCCTAGGCTTATTCTTGTCTAATTAGGGTTTTTAAGCAATCTTGTGCATCCAATAAGTTCATTTGTGTCATTGGATGAACATTTAGGTCATTTTCGTACTCCCTAGGCTTATTCTTGTCCAATTAGGGTTTTTAACCAATCTTGTGCATCCAATAGGTGTGTTTGTGTCATTGGACGAATATTTAAGTCATTTTCGTCCTCCCTATGCTTATTCTTGTCTAATTAGGGTTTTTAACCAATCTTGTGCATCCAATAAGTTCATTTGTGTCATTGGATAAACATTTAGGTCATTTTCGTCCACCCTAGGCTTATTCTTGTCCAATTAGGGTTTATAAGCAATCTTGTGCATCCAATAAGTTCATTTGTGTCATTGGATGCACATTTAGGTCATTTTCGTCCTCCCTAGGCTTATTCTTGTCCAATTAGGGTTTTTAAGCAATCTTGTGCATCCAATAAGTTCATTTGTGTCATTGGATGAACATTTAGGTCATTTTCGTCCTCCCTAGGCTTATTCTTGTCCAATTAGGGTTTTTAACCAATCTTGTGCATCCAATAGGTGTATTTGTGTCATCGGATGAACATTTAGGTCATTTTCGTCCTCCCTAGGCTTATTCTTGTCCAATTAGGGTTTTTAAGCAATCTTGTGCATCCAATAAGTTCATTTGTGTCATTGGATGAACATTTAGGTCATTTTCGTCCTCCCTAGGCTTATTCTTGTCCAATTAGGGTTTTTAACCAATGTTGTGCATCCGATAAGTACATTTGTGTTATTGGATGAACATTTAGGTCATTTTCGTCCTCCCTAGGCTTATTCTTGTCCAATTAGGGTTTTTAAGCAATCTTGTGCATCCAATAAGTTCATTTGTGTCATTGGATGAACATTTAGGTCATTTTCGTCCTCCCCAGGCTTATTCTTGTCCAATTAGGGTTTTTAACTAATCTTGTGCATCCAATAGGTGTATTTGTGTCATTGGATGAACATTTAGGTCATTTTCGTCCTCCCTAGGCTTATTCTTGTCCAATTAGGGTTTTTAAGCAATCTTGTGCATCCAATAAGTTCATTTGTGTCATTGGATGAACATTTAGGTCATTTTCGTCCTGCCTAGGCATATTCTTGTCTTATTAGGGTTTTTAACCAATCTTGTGCATCCAATAAGTTAATTTGTGTCATTGGATGAACATTTAGGTCATTTTCGTCCTCCCTAGGCTTATTCTTGTCCAATTAGGGTTTTTAAGCAATCTTGTGCATCCAATAAGTTCATTTGTGTCATTGGATGAACATTTAGGTCATTTTCGTCCTCCCTAGGCATATTCTTGTCCAATTAGGGTTTTTACCCAATCTTATGCATCCAATAGGTGTATTTGTGTCATTGGATGAACATTTAGGTCATTTTCGTCCTCCCTAGGCTTATTCTTGTCCAATTAGGGTTTTTAAGCAATCTTGTGCATCCAATAAGTTCATTTGTGTCATTGGATGAACATTTAGGTCATTTTCGTCCTCCCTAGGCTTATTCTTGTCCAATTAGGGTTTTTAAGCAATCTTGTGCATCCAATAGGTGGATTTGTGTCATTGGATGAACATTTAGGTCATTTTCGTCCTCCCTAGGCTTATTCTTGTCCAATTAGGGTTTTTAAGCAATCTTGTGCATCCAATAAGTTCATTTGTGTCATTGGATGAACATTTAGGTCATTTTCGTCCTCCCTAGGCTTATACTTGTCGAATTAGGGTTTTTAACCAATCTTGTGCATCCAATAGGTGTATTTGTGTCATTGGATGAACATTTAGGTCATTTTCGTCCTCCCTAGGCTTATTCTTGTCCAATTAGGGTTTTTAAGCAATCTTGTGCATCCAATAAGTTCATTTGTGTCATTGGATGAACATTTAGGTCATTTTCGTCCTCCCTAGGCTTATTCTTGTCCTATTAGGGTTTTTAACCAATCTTGTGCATCCAATAGGTGTATTTGTGTCATTGGATGAACATTTAGGTCATTTTCGTCCTCCCTAGGCTTATTCTTGTCCAATTAGGGTTTTTAAGCAATCTTGTGCATCCAATAAGTTCATTTGTGTCATTGGATGAACATTTAGGTCATTTTCGTCCACCCTAGGCTTATTCTTGTCCAGTTAGGGTTTTTAACCAATGTTGTGCATCCAATAAGTTCATTTGTGTCATTGGATGAACATTTAGGTCATTTTCGTCCTCCCAAGGCTTATTCTTGTCCAATTAGGGTTTTTAACCAATCTTGTGCATCCAATAAGATCATTTGTGTCATTGGATGAACATTTAGGTCATTTTCGTCCTCCCTAGGCTTATTCTTATCCAATTAGGGTTTTTAAGCAATCTTGTGCATCCAATAAGTTCATTTGTGTCATTGGATGAACATTTAGGTCATTTTCGTCCTCCCTAGGCTTATTCTTGTTCAATTAGGGTTTCTAACCAATCTTGTGCATCCAATAGGTGTGTTTGTGTCATTGGATGAACATTTAGGTCATTTTCGTCCTCCCTAGTCTTATTCTTGTCCTATTAGGGTTTTAAGCAATCTTGTGCATCCAATAAGTTCATTTGTGTCATTGGATTAAGATTTAAGTCATTTTCGTCCTCCCTAGGCTTATTCTTGTCAAGTTAGGGTTTTTAACCAATCTTGTGCATCCAATAGGTGTGTTTGTGTCATTGGATGAACATTTAGGTCATTTTCATCCTCCCTAGGCTTATTGTTGTCCAATTAGGGTTTTTAAGCAATCTTGTGCATCCAATAAGTTCATTTGTGTCATTGGATGAACATTTAGGTCATTTTCGTCCTCCCTAGGCTTATTCTTGTTCAATTAGGGTTTCTAACCAATCTTGTGCATCCAATAGGTGTGTTTGTGTCATTGGATGAACATTTAGGTCATTTTCGTCCTCCCTAGTCTTATTCTTGTCCCATTAGGGTTTTAAGCAATCTTGATCATCCAATAAGTTCATTTGTGTCATTGGATGAACATTTAGGTCATTTTCGTCCTCCCTAGGCTTAGTTTTGTGCAATTAGGGTTTTTAACCAATCTTGTGCATCCAATAGGTGTGTTTGTGTCATTAGATGAACATTTAGGTCATTTTGATCCTCCCTAGGCTTATTGTTGTCCAATTAGGGTTTTTAACCAATCTTGTGCATCCAATAGGTGTGTTTGGGTCATTGAATGAACATTTAGGTCATTTTCGTCCTCCCTAGGCTTATTCTTGTCCAATTAGGGTTTTTAACCAATCTTGTGCAACCAATAAGTTCATTTGTGTCATTGGATGAACATTTAGGTCATTTTCGTCCACCCTAGGCTTATTCTTGTCCAATTAGTGTTTTTAACTAATCTTGTGCATCCAATAAGTTCATTTGTGTCATTGGATGAACATTTATGTCATTTTCGTCCTCCCAAGGCTTATTCTTGTCCAATTAGGGTTTTTAACCAATCTTGTGCATCCAATAGGTGTGTTTGTGTCATTGGATGAACATTTAGGTCATTTTCGTCCTCCCTAGGCTTACTTTTGTCCAATTAGAGTTTTTAACCAATCTTGTGCATCCAATAGGTGTGTTTGTGTCATTAGATGAACATTTAGGTCATTTTCATCCTCCCTAGGCTTATTGTTGTCCAATTAGGGTTTTTAACCAATCTTGTGCATCCAATAGGTGTGTTTGTGTCATTGGATGAACATTTAGGTCATTTTCGTCCTCCCTAGTCTTATTCTTGTCCAATTAGTGTTTTTAACTAATCTTGTGCATCCAATAAGTTCATTTGTGTCATTGGATGAACATTTATGTCATTTTCGTCCTCCCAAGGCTTATTTTTGTCCAATTAGGGTTTTTAACCAATCTTGTGCATCCAATAGGTGTGTTTCTGTCATTGGATGAACATTTAGGTCATTTTCGTCCTCCCTAGTCTTATTCTTGTCCAATTAGGGTTTTTAACTAATCTTGTGCATCCAATAAGTTCATATATGTCATTGGATGAACATTTAGGACATTTTCGTCCACCCTAGGCTTATTCTTGTCCAATTAGTGTTTTTAACTAATCTTGTGCATCCAATAAGTTCATATGTGTCATTGGATGAACATTTAGGTCATTTTCGTCCACCCTAGGCTTATTCTTGTCCAATTAGTGTTTTTAACTAATCTTGTGCATCCAATAAGTTCATTTGTGTCATTGGATGAACATTTATGTCATTTTCGTCCTCCCAAAGCTTATTCTTGTCCAACTAGGGTTTTTAAGCAATCTTGTGCATCCAAAAAGTTCATTTGTGTCATTGGATGAACATTTAGGTCATTTTCGTCCTCCCTAGGCTTATTCTTGTTCAATTAGGGTTTCTAACCAATCTTGTGCATCCAATAGGTGTGTTTGTGTCATTGGATGAACATTTAGGTCATTTTCGTCCTCCCTAGTCTTATTCTTGTCCAATTAGGGTTTTTAACCAATCTTGTGCATCCAATAAGTTAATTTGTGTCATTGGATTAACATTTAGGTCATTTTCGTCCTCCCTAGGCTTATTCTTGTCCAATTAGGGTTTTTAACCAATCTTGTGCATCCAATAGGTGTGTTTGTGTCATTGGATGAACATTTAGGTCAGTTTCGTCCTCCCTAGGCTTATTCTTATCCAATTAGGGTTTCTAACGAATCTTGTGCATCCAATAGGTGTATTTGTGTCATTGGATGAACATTTAGGTCATTTTCGTCCTCCCTAGGCTTATTCTTGTCCAATTTCGGTTTTTAACCAATCTTGTGCATCCAATATGTGTGTTTGTGTCATTGGATGAACATTTAGGTCATTTTCGTCCTCCCTAGGCTTATTCTTGTCCAATTAGGGTTTCTAACCAATCTTGTGCATCCAATAGGTGTATTTGTGTCATTGGATGAACATTTAGGTCATTTTCGTCCTTCCTAGGCTTATTCTTGTCTAATTAGGGTTTTTAAGCAATCTTGTGCTTCCAATAAGTTCATTTGTGTTATTGGATGAACATTTAGGTCATTTTCGTCCTTACTAGGCTTATTCTTTTCCAATTAGGGTTTTTAACCAATCTTGTGCATCCAATAGGTGTGTTTGTGTCATTGGATGAACATTTAGGTCAGTTTCGTCCTCCCTAGGCTTATTCTTGTCCAATTAGGGTGTTTAACGAATCTTGTGCATCCAATAGGTGTATTTGTGTCATTGGATGAACATTTAGGTCATTTTCGTCCTCCCTAGGCTTATTCTTGTCCAATTAGGGTTTTTAAGCAATCTTGTGCATCCAATAAGTTCATTTGTGTCATTGGATGAACATTTAGGTCATTTTCGTCCTCCCTAGGCTTATTCTTGTCCAATTAGGGTTTTTAAGCAATCTTGTGCATCCAATAAGTTCATTTGTGTCATTGGATGAACATTTAGGTCATTTTCGTCCTCCCTAGTCTTATTCTTGTCCTATTAGGGTTTTAAGCAATCTTGTGTATCCAATAAGTTCATTTGTGTCATTGGATGAACATTTAGGTCATTTTCGTCCTCCCTAGGCTTAGTTTTGTGCAATTAGGGTTTTTAACCAATCTTGTGCATCCAATAGGTGTGTTTGTGTCCTTAGATGATCATTTAGGTCATTTTCATCCTCCCTAGGCTTATTGTTGTCCAATTAGGGTTTTTAACCAATCTTGTGCATCCAATAGGTGTGTTTGTGTCATTGGATGAACATTTAGGTCATTTTCGTCCTCCCTAGGCTTATACTTGTCCAATTAGGGTTTTTAACCAATCTTGTGCATCCAATAAGTTTATTTGTGTCATTGGATGAACAATTAGGTCATTTTCGTCCTCCCTAGGCTTATTCTTGTCCAATTAGGGTTTTAAGCCAATCTTGTGCATCCAATAGGTGTGTGTTTGTGTCATTTGATGAACATTTAGGTCATTTTCGTCCTCCCAAGCCTTATTCTTATCCAATTAGGGTTTTAAGCAATCTTGTGCATCCAATAAGTTCATTTGTGTCATTGGATTAAGATTTAAGTCATTTTCGTCCTCCCTAGGCTTATTCTTGTCAAGTTAGGGTTTTTAACCAATCTTGTACATCCAATAGGTGTGTTTGTGTCATTGGATGAACATTTATGTCATTTTCGTCCTCCCAAGGCTTATTCTTGTCCAATTAGGGTTTTTAACCAATCTTGTGCATCGAATAAGTTCATTTGTGTCATTGGATGAACATTTAGGTCATTTTCGTCCTCCCTAGGCTTATTCTTGTCCAATTAGGGTTTTTAAGCAATCTTGTGCATCCAATAAGTTCATTTGTGTCATTGGATGAACATTTAGGTCATTTTCGTCCTCCATAGGCTTATTCTTGTTCAATTAGGGTTTCTAACCAATCTTGTGCATCCAATAGGTGTGTTTGTGTCATTGGATGAACATTTAGGTCATTTTCGTCCTCCCTAGTCTTATTCTTGTCCTATTAGGGTTTTAAGCAATCTTGTGTATCCAATAAGTTCATTTGTGTCATTGGATGAACATTTAGGTCATTTTCGTCCTCCCTAGGCTTAGTTTTGTGCAATTAGGGTTTTTAACCAATCTTGTGCATCCAATAGGTGTGTTTGTGTCATTAGATGAACATTTAGGTCATTTTCATCCTCCCTAGGCTTATTATTGTCCAATTAGGGTTTTTAACCAATCTTGTGCATCCAATAGGTGTGTTTGTGTCATTGGATGAACATTTAGGTCATTTTCGTCCTCCCTAGTCTTATTCTTGTCCTATTAGGGTTTTAAGCAATCTTGTGTATCCAATAAGTTCATTTGTGTCACTGGATGTACATTTAGGTCATTTTCGTCCTCCCTAGGCTTAGTTTTGTGCAATTAGGGTTTTTAACCAATCTTGTGCATCCAATAGGTGTGTTTGTGTCATTAGATGAACATTTAGGTCATTTTCATCCTCCCTAGGCTTATTATTGTCCAATTAGGGTTTTTAACCAATCTTGTGCATCCAATAGGTGTGTTTTTGTCATTGGATGAACATTTAGGTCATTTTCGTCCTCCCTAGTCTTATTCTTGTCCAATTAGTGTTTTTAACTAATCTTGTGCATCCAATAAGTTCATTTGTGTCATTGGATGAACATTTATGTCATTTTCGTCCTCCCAAGGCTTATTCTTGTCCAATTAGGGTTTTTAACCAATCTTGTGCATCCAATAGGTGTGTTTGTGTCATTGGATGAACATTTAGGTCATTTTCGTCCACCCTAGGCTTATTCTTGTCCAATTAGTGTTTTTAACTAATCTTGTGCATCCAATAAGTTCATTTGTGTCATTGGATGAACATTTAGGTCATTTTCGTCCTCCCTAGGCTTATTCTTGTCTAATTAGGGTTTTTAAGCAATCTTGTGCATCCAATAAGTTCATTTGTGTCATTGGATGAACATTTAGGTCATTTTCGTCCTCCCTAGGCTTATTCTTGTCCAATTAGGGTTTTTAACTAATCTTGTGCATCCAATAAGTTCATTTGTGTCATTGGATGGACATCTATGTCATCTTCGTCCTCCCAAGGCTTATTCTTGTCCAATTAGGGTTTTTAACCAATCTTGTGCATCCAATAGGTGTGTTTGTGTCATTGGATGAACATTTAGGTCATTTTCGTCCTCCCTAGTCTTATTCTTGTCCAATTAGGGTTTTAAGCAATCTTGTGCATCCAATAAGTTCATTTGTGTCATTGGATGAACATTTAGGTCATTTTCGTCCTCCCTAGGCTTATTCTTGTCCAATTAGGGTTTTTAAGCAGTCTTTTGCATCAAAAAAGTTCATTTGTGTCATTGGATGAACATTTAGGTCATTTTCGTCCTCCCTAGGCTTATTCTTGTTCAATTAGGGTTTCTAACCAATCTTGTGCATCCAATAGGTGTGTTTGTGTCATTGGATGAACATTTAGGTCATTTTCGTCCTCCCTAGTCTAATTCTTGTCCAATTAGGGTTTTAAGCAATCTTGTGCATCCAAAAAGTTCACTTGTGTCGTTGGATGAACATTTAGGTCATTTTCGTCCTCCCTAGGCTTATTCTTGTCCAATTAGGGTTTTTAAGCAATCTTGTGCATCCAATAAGTTCATTTGTGTCATTGGATGAACATTTAGGTCATTTTCGTCCTCCCTAGGCTTATTCTTGTTCAATTAGGGTTTCTATCCAATCTTGTGCATCCAATAGGTGTGTTTGTGTCATTGGATGAACATTTAGGTCATTTTCGTCCTCCCTAGTCTTATTCTTGTCCAATTAGGGTTTTAAGCCATCTTGTGTATCCAATAAGTTCATTTGTGTCATTGGATGAACATTTAGGTCATTTTCGTCCTCCCTAGGCTTAGTTTTGTGCAATTAGGGTTTTGAACCAATCTTGTGTATCCAATAGGTGTGTTTGTGTCATTAGATGAACATTTAGGTCATTTTCATCCTCCCTAGGCTTATTCTTGTCCAATTAGGATATTTAAGCAATCTTGTGCGTCCAATAAGTTCATTTGTGTCATTGGATGAACATTTAGGTCATTTTCGTCCTCCCTAGGCTTATTCTTATCCAATTAGGGTTTTAAGCAATCTTGTGCATCCAATAAGTTCATTTGTGTCATTGGATTAAGATTTAAGTCATTTTCGTCCTCCCTAGGCTTATTCTTGTCAAGTTAGGGTTTTTAACCAATCTTGTGCATCCAATAGGTGTGTTTGTGTCATTGGATGAACATTTATGTCATTTTCGTCCTCCCAAGGCTTATTCTTGTCCAATTAGGGTTTTTAACCAATCTTGTGCATCCAATAAGTTCATTTGTGTCATTGGATGAACATTTAGGTCATTTTCGTCCTCCCTAGGCTTATTCTTGTCCAATTTGGGTTTTTAAGCAATCTTGTGCATCCAATAAGTTCATTTGTGTTTTTGGATGAACATTTAGGTCATTTTCGTCCTCCCTAGGCTTATTCTTGTTCAAATAGGGTTTCTAACCAATCTTGTGGATCCAATAGGTGTGTTTGTGTCATTGGAAGAACATTTAGGTTATTTTCGTCCTCCCTAGTCTTATTCTTGTCCAATTAGGGTTTTAAGCAATCTTGTGTATCCAATAAGTTCATTTGTGTCATTGGATGAACATTTAGGTCATTTTCGTCCTCCCTAGGCTTAGTTTTGTGCAATTAGGGTTTTTAACCAATCTTGTGCATCCAATAGGTGTGTTTGTGTCATTAGATGAACATTTAGGTCATTTTCATCCTCCCTAGGCTTATTGTTGTCCAATTAGGGTTTTTAACCAATCTTGTGCATCCAATAGGTGTGTTTGTGTCATTGGATGAACATTTAGGTCATTTTCGTCCTCCCTAGGCTTATTCTTGTCCAATTAGGGTTTTTAACCAATCTTGTGCATCCAATAAGTTCATTTGTGTCATTGGATGAACATTTAGGTCATTTTCGTTCACCCTAGGCTTATTCTTGTCCAATTAGGGTTTTTAACTAATCTTGTGTATCCAATAAGTTCATTTGTGTCATTGGATGGACATCTATGTCATCTTCGTCCTCCCAAGGCTTATTCTTGTCCAATTAGGGTTTTTAACCAATCTTGTGCATCCAATAGGTGTGTTTGTGTCATTGGATGAACATTTAGGTCATTTTCGTCCTCCCTAGTCTTATTCTTGTCCAATTAGGGTTTTAAGCAATCTTGTGCATCCAATAAGTTCATTTGTGTAATTGGATGAACATTTAGGTCATTTTCGTCCTCCCTAGGCTTATTCTTGTCCAATTAGGGTTTTTAACCAATCTTGTGCATCCAATAAGTTCATTTTTGTCATTGGATGAACATTTAGGTCATTTTCTTCCACCCTAGGCTTATTCTTGTCCAATTAGTGTTTTTAACTAATCTTGTGCATCCAATAAGTTCATTTGTGTCATTGGATGAACATTGATGCCATTTTCGTCCTCCCAAAGCTTATTCTTGTCCAACTAGGGTTTTTAACCAATCTTTTGCATCCAATAGGTGTGTTTGTGTCATTGGATGAACATTTAGGTCATTTTCGTCCTCCCTAGTCTTATTCTTGTCCAATTAGGGTTTTAAGCAATCTTGTGCATCCAATAAGTTCATTTGTGTCATTGGATGAACATTTAGGTCATTTTGGTCCTCCCTAGGCTTATTCTTGTCCAATTAGGGTTTTTAAGCAATCTTGTGCATCCAATAAGTTCATTTGTGTCATTGGATGAACATTTAGGTCATTTTCGTCCTCCCTAGGCTTATTCTTGTCCAATTAGGGTTTTTAAGCAATCTTGTGCATCCAATAAGTTCATTTGTGTCATTGGATGAACATTTAGGTCATTTTCGTCCTTCCTAGGCATATTCTTGTCCAATTAGGGTTTTTAACCAATCTTGTGCATCCAATAGGTGTATTTGTGTCATTGGATGAACATTTAGGTCATTTTCGTCCTCCCTAGGCTTATTCTTGTCCAATTAGGGTTTTTAACCAATCTTGTGCATCCAATAGGTGTGTTTGTATCATTGGATGCACATTTAGGTCAGTTTCGTCCTCCCTAGGCTTGTTCTTGTCCAATTAGGGTTTCTAACGAATCTTGTGCATCCAATAGGTGTATTTGTGTCATTGGATGAACATTTAGGTCATTTTCGTCCTCCCTAGGCTTATTCTTGTCCAATTAGGGTTTTTAACCAATCTTGTGCATCCAATAAGTTCATTTGTTTCATTGGATGAACATTTAGGTCATTTTCGTCCTCCCTAGTCTTATTCTTGTCCGATTAGGGTTTTTATGCAATCTTGTGCATCCAATAGGTGTGTTTGTGTCATTGGACGAACATTTAGGTCATTTTCGTCCTCCCTAGGCTTATTCTTGTCCAGTTAGGGATTTTAACCAATCTTGTGCATCCAATAAGTTCATTTGTGTCATTGGATGAACATTTAGGTCATTTTCGTCCTCCCTAGGCTTATTCTTGTCCAATTAGGGTTTTTAACCAATCTTGTGCATCCAATAAGTTCATTTGTGTCATTGGATGAACATTTAGGTCATTTTCGTCCTCCGTAGGCTTATTCTTGTACAATTAGGGTTTTTAACCAATCTTGTGCATCCGATAGGTGTGTTTGTGTTATTGGATGAACATTTAGGTCATTTTCGTCCTCCCTAGGCTTATTCTTGTCCAATTAGGGTTTCTAACCAATCTTGTGTATCCAATAGATGTATTTGTGTCATTGGATGAACATTTAGGTCATTTTCGTCCTCCCTAGGCTTATTCTTGTCCAATTAGGGTTTTTAAGCAATCTTGTGCATCCAATAAGTTCATTTGTGTCATTGGATGAACATTTAGGTCATTTTCGTCCTCCCTAGGCTTATTCTTGTCCAATTAGGGTTTTTAAGCAATCTTGTGCATCCAATAAGTTCATTTGTGTCATTGGATGAACATTTAGGTCATTTTCGTCCTCCCTAGGCTTATTCTTGTCCAATTATGGTTTTTAACCAATCTTGTGCATCCAATAAGTGTGTTTGTGTCATTGGATGAACATTTAGGTCATTTTCGTCCTCCCTTGTCTTATTCTTGTCCAATTAGGGTTTCTAACCAATCTTGTGCATCCAATAGGTGTATTTGTGTCATTGGATGAACATTTAGGTCATTTTCGTCCTCCCTAGGCTTATTCTTGTCCAATTAGGGTTTTTAAGCAATCTTGTGCATCCAATAAGTTCATTTGTGTCATTGGATGAACATTTAGGTCATTTTCGTCCTCCCTAGGCTTATTCTTGTCCAATTAGGGTTTTTAAGCAATCTTGTGCATCCAATAAGTTCGTTTGAGTCATTGGATGAACATTTAGGTCATTTTCGTCCTCCCTAGGCTTATTCTTGTCCAATTAGGGTTTTTAAGCAATCTTGTGCATCCAATAAGTTCATTTGTGTCATTGGATGAACATTTAGGTCATTTTCGTCCTCCCTAGGCTTATTCTTGTCCAATTAAGGTTTTTAACCAATCTTTTGCATCCAATAAGTTCATTTGTGTCATTGGATGAACATTTAGGTCATTTTCGTCCTCCCTAGGCTTATTCTTGTCCAATTAGGGTTTTTAACCAATCTTGTGCATCCAATAAGTTAATTTGTGTCATTGGATTAACATTTAGGTCATTTTCGTCCTCCCTAGGCTTATTCTTGTCCAATTAGGGTTTTTAAGCAATCTTGTGCATCCAATAAGTTCATTTGTGTCATTGGATGAACATTTAGGTCATTTTCGTCCTCCATAGGCTTATTCTTGTTCAATTAGGGTTTCTAACCAATCTTGTGCATCCAATAGGTGTGTTTGTGTCATTGGATGAACATTTAGGTCATTTTCGTCCTCCCTAGTCTTATTCTTGTCCTATTAGGGTTTTAAGCAATCTTGTGTATCCAATAAGTTCATTTGTGTCATTGGATGAACATTTAGGTCATTTTCGTCCTCCCTAGGCTTAGTTTTGTGCAATTAGGGTTTTTAACCAATCTTGTGCATCCAATAGGTGTGTTTGTGTCATTAGATGAACATTTAGGTCATTTTCATCCTCCCTAGGCTTATTATTGTCCAATTAGGGTTTTTAACCAATCTTGTGCATCCAATAGGTGTGTTTGTGTCATTGGATGAACATTTAGGTCATTTTCGTCCTCCCTAGTCTTATTCTTGTCCTATTAGGGTTTTAAGCAATCTTGTGTATCCAATAAGTTCATTTGTGTCACTGGATGAACATTTAGGTCATTTTCGTCCTCCCTAGGCTTAGTTTTGTGCAATTAGGGTTTTTAACCAATCTTGTGCACCCAATAGGTGTGTTTGTGTCATTAGATGAACATTTAGGTCATTTTCATCCTCCCTAGGCTTATTATTGTCCAATTAGGGTTTTTAACCAATCTTGTGCATCCAATAGGTGTGTTTGTGTCATTGGATGAACATTTAGGTCATTTTCGTCCTCCCTAGTCTTATTCTTGTCCAATTAGTGTTTTTAACTAATCTTGTGCATCCAATAAGTTCATTTGTGTCATTGGATGAACATTTATGTCATTTTCGTCCTCCCAAGGCTTATTCTTGTCCAATTAGGGTTTTTAACCAATCTTGTGCATCCAATAGGTGTGTTTGTGTCATTGGATGAACATTTAGGTCATTTTCGTCCACCCTAGGCTTATTCTTGTCCAGTTAGTGTTTTTAACTAATCTTGTGCATCCAATAAGTTCATTTGTGTCATTGGATGAACATTTATGTCATTTTCGTCCTCCCAAGGCTTATTTTTGTCCAATTAGGGTTTTTAACCAATCTTGTGCATCCAATAGGTGTGTTTCTGTCATTGGATGAACATTTAGGTCATTTTCGTCCTCCCTAGTCTTATTCTTGTCCAATTAGGGTTTTTAACTAATCTTGTGCATCCAATAAGTTCATATATGTCATTGGATGAACATTTAGGACATTTTCGTCCACCCTAGGCTTATTCTTGTCCAATTAGTGTTTTTAACTAATCTTGTGCATCCAATAAGTTCATATGTGTCATTGGATGAACATTTAGGTCATTTTCGTCCACCCTAGGCTTATTCTTGTCCAATTAGTGTTTTTAACTAATCTTGTGCATCCAATAAGTTCATTTGTGTCATTGGATGAACATTTATGTCATTTTCGTCCTCCCAAAGCTTATTCTTGTCCAACTAGGGTTTTTAAGCAATCTTGTGCATCCAAAAAGTTCATTTGTGTCATTGGATGAACATTTAGGTCATTTTCGTCCTCCCTAGGCTTATTCTTGTTCAATTAGGGTTTCTAACCAATCTTGTGCATCCAATAGGTGTGTTTGTGTCATTGGATGAACATTTAGGTCATTTTCGTCCTCCCTAGTCTTATTCTTGTCCAATTAGGGTTTTTAACCAATCTTGTGCATCCAATAAGTTAATTTGTGTCATTGGATTAACATTTAGGTCATTTTCGTCCTCCCTAGGCTTATTCTTGTCCAATTAGGGTTTTTAACCAATCTTGTGCATCCAATAGGTGTGTTTGTGTCATTGGATGAACATTTAGGTCAGTTTCGTCCTCCCTAGGCTTATTCTTATCCAATTAGGGTTTCTAACGAATCTTGTGCATCCAATAGGTGTATTTGTGTCATTGGATGAACATTTAGGTCATTTTCGTCCTCCCTAGGCTTATTCTTGTCCAATTTCGGTTTTTAACCAATCTTGTGCATCCAATATGTGTGTTTGTGTCATTGGATGAACATTTAGGTCATTTTCGTCCTCCCTAGGCTTATTCTTGTCCAATTAGGGTTTCTAACCAATCTTGTGCATCCAATAGGTGTATTTGTGTCATTGGATGAACATTTAGGTCATTTTCGTCCTTCCTAGGCTTATTCTTGTCTAATTAGGGTTTTTAAGCAATCTTGTGCTTCCAATAAGTTCATTTGTGTTATTGGATGAACATTTAGGTCATTTTCGTCCTTACTAGGCTTATTCTTTTCCAATTAGGGTTTTTAACCAATCTTGTGCATCCAATAGGTGTGTTTGTGTCATTGGATGAACATTTAGGTCAGTTTCGTCCTCCCTAGGCTTATTCTTGTCCAATTAGGGTGTTTAACGAATCTTGTGCATCCAATAGGTGTATTTGTGTCATTGGATGAACATTTAGGTCATTTTCGTCCTCCCTAGGCTTATTCTTGTCCAATTAGGGTTTTTAAGCAATCTTGTGCATCCAATAAGTTCATTTGTGTCATTGGATGAACATTTAGGTCATTTTCGTCCTCCCTAGGCTTATTCTTGTCCAATTAGGGTTTTTAAGCAATCTTGTGCATCCAATAAGTTCATTTGTGTCATTGGATGAACATTTAGGTCATTTTCGTCCTCCCTAGTCTTATTCTTGTCCTATTAGGGTTTTAAGCAATCTTGTGTATCCAATAAGTTCATTTGTGTCATTGGATGAACATTTAGGTCATTTTCGTCCTCCCTAGGCTTAGTTTTGTGCAATTAGGGTTTTTAACCAATCTTGTGCATCCAATAGGTGTGTTTGTGTCATTAGATGAACATTTAGGTCATTTTCATCCTCCGTAGGCTTATTATTGTCCAATTAGGGTTTTTAACCAATCTTGTGCATCCAATAGGTGTGTTTGTGTCATTGGATGAACATTTAGGTCATTTTCGTCCTCCCTAGTCTTATTCTTGTCCAATTAGTGTTTTTAACTAATCTTGTGCATCCAATAAGTTCATTTGTGTCATTGGATGAACATTTATGTCATTTTCGTCCTCCCAAGGCTTATTCTTGTCCAATTAGGGTTTTTAACCTATCTTGTGCATCCAATAAGTGTGTTTGTGTCATTGGATGAACATTTAGGTCATTTTCGTCCTCCCTAGTCTTACTTTTGTCCAATTAGGGTTTTTAACTAATCTTGTGCATCCAATAAGTTCATTTGTGTCATTGGAAGAACATTTATGTCATTTTCGTCCTCCCAAGGCTTATTCTTGTCCAATTAGGGTTTTTAACCAATCTTGTGCATCCAATAGGTGTGTTTGTGTCATTGGATGAACATTTAGGTCATTTTCGTCCACCCTAGGCTTATTCTTGTCCAATTAGTGTTTTTAACTAATCTTGTGCATCCAATAAGTTCATTTGTGTCATTGGATGAACATTTATGTCATTTTCGTCCTCCCAAGGCTTATTCTTGTCCAATTAGGGTTTTTAACCAATCTTGTGCATCCAATAGGTGTGTTTGTGTCATTTGATGAACATTTAGGTCATTTTCGTCCTCCCAAGGCTTATTTTTGTCCAATTAGGGTTTTTAACCAATCTTGTGCATCCAATAGGTGTGTTTCTGTCATTGGATGAACATTTAGGTCATTTTCGTCCTCCCTAGTCTTATTCTTGTCCAATTAGGGTTTTTAACTAATCTTGTGCATCCAATAAGTTCATATGTGTCATTGGATGAACATTTATGTCATTTTCGTCCTCCCAAGGCTTATTCTTGTCCAATTAGGGTTTTTAACCAATCTTGTGCATCCAATAGGTGTGTTTGTGTCATTTGATGAACATTTAGGTCATTTTCGTCCTCCCAAGGCTTATTCTTATCCAATTAGGGTTTTAAGCAATCTTGTCCATCCAATAAGTTCATTTGTGTCATTGGATTAAGATTTAAGTCATTTTCGTCCTCCCTAGGCTTATTCTTGTCCAGTTAGGCTTTTTAACCAATCTTGTGCATCCAATAGGTGTGTTTGTGTCATTGGATGAACATTTTGGTCATTTTCGTCCTCCCTAGGCTTATTCTTGTCCAATTAGGGTGTTTAACCAATCTTGTGCATCCAATAGGTGTGTTTGTGTCATTGGATGAACATTTAGGTCATTTTCGTCCTCCCAAGGCTTATTCTTGTCCAATTAGGGTTTTTAACCAATCTTGTGCATCCAATAAGTTCATTTGTGTCATTGGATGAACATTTAGGTCATTTTCTTCCACCCTAGGCTTATTCTTGTCCAATTAGTGTTTTTAACTAATCTTGTGCATCCAATAAGTTCATTTGTGTCATTGGATGAACATTAATGCCATTTTCGTCCTCCCAAAGCTTATTCTTGTCCAACTAGGGTTTTTAACCAATCTTGTGCATCCAATAGGTGTGTTTGTGTCATTGGATGAACATTTAGGTCATTTTCGTCCTCCCTAGTCTTATTCTTGTCCAATTAGGGTTTTAAGTAATCTTGTGCATCCAATAAGTTCATTTGTGTCATTGGATGAACATTTAGGTCATTTTCGTCCTCCCTAGGCTTATTCTTGTCTAATTAGGGTTTTTAAGCAATCTTGTGCATCCAATAAGTTCATTTGTGTCATTGGATGAACATTTAGGTCATTTTCGTCCTCCCTAGGCTTATTCTTTTCCAATTAGGGTTTCTAACCAATCTTTTGCATCCAATAGGTGTGTTTGTGTCATTGGATGAACATTTAGGTCATTTTCGTCCTCCCTAGTCTTATTCTTGTCCAATTAGGGTTTTAAGCAATCTTGTGCATCCAATAAGTTCATTTGTGTCATTGGATGAACATTTAGGTCATTTTCGTCCTCCTTAGTCTTATTCTTGTCCAATTAGGGTTTTAAGCCAATCTTGTGCATCCAATAGGTGTGTGTTTGTGTCATTTGATGAACATTTAGGTCATTTTCGTCCTCCCAAGGCTTATTCTTATCCAATTAGGGTTTTAAGCAATCTTGTGCATCCAATAAGTTCATTTGTGTCATTGGATTAAGATTTAAGTCATTTTCGTCCCCCCTAGGCTTATTCTTGTCAAGTTAGGGTTTTTAACCAATCTTGTGCATCCAATAGGTGTGTTTGTGTCATTGGATGAACATTTATGTCATTTTCGTCCTCCCAAGGCTTATTCTTGTCCAATTAGGGTTTTTAACCAATCTTGTGCATCCAATAAGTTCATTTGTGTCATTGGATGAACATTTAGGTCATTTTCGTCCTCCCTAGGCTTATTCTTGTCCAATTAGGGTTTTTAAGCAATCTTGTGCATCCAATAAGTTCATTTGTGTCATTGGATGAACATTTAGGTCATTTTCGTCCCCCCTAGGCTTAGTTTTGTGCAATTAGGGTTTTTAACCAATCTTGTGCATCCAATAGGTGTGTTTGTGTCATTAGATGAACATTTAGGTCATTTTCATCCTCCCTAGGCTTATTGTTGTCCAATTAGGGTTTTTAACCAATCTTGTGCATCCAATAGGTGTGTTTGTGTCATTGGATGAACATTTAGGTCATTTTCGTCCTCCCAAGTCTTATTCTTGTCCTATTAGGGTTTTAAGCCAATCTTGTGCACCCAATAGGTGCGTTTGTGTCATTGGATGAACATTTAGGTCATTTTCGTCCTCCCTAGGCTTATTGTTGTTCAATTAGGGTTTTTAACCAATCTTGTGCATCCAATAAGTTCATTTGTGTCATTGGATGAACATTTAGGTCATTTTCGTCCTCCCTAGGCTTATTCTTGTCCAATTAGGGTTTTTAACCAATCTTGTGCATCCAATAAGTTCATTTGTGTCATTTGATGAACATTTTGGTCATTTTCGTCCTCCCTAGGCTTATTCTTGTCCAATTAGGGTTTTCAACCAATCTTGTGCATCCAATAAGTTCATTTGTGTCATTGGATGAACATTTAGGTCATTTTCGTCCTCCCCAGGCTTATTCTTGTCCAATTAGGGTTTTCAACCAATCTTGTGCATCCAATAAGTTCATTTGTGTCATTGGATGAACATTTAGGTCATTTTCGTCCTCCCTAGGCTTATTCTTGTCCAATTAGGGTTTTTAACCAATCTTGTGCATCCAATAAGTTCATTTGTGTCATTGGATGAACATTTAGGTCATTTTCGTCCTCCCTAGGCTTATTCTTGTCCAATTAGGGTTTTTAACCAATCTTGTGCATCCAATAAGTTCATTTGTGTCATTGGATGAACATTTTGGTCATTTTCGTCCTCCCTAGGCTTATTCTTTTCCAATTAGGGTTTTGATGCAATCTTGTGCATCCAATAGGTGTGTTTGTGTCCTTGGACGAACATTTAGGTCATTTTCGTCCTCCCTAGTCTTATTCTTGTCCAATTAGGGTTTTTATGCAATCTTGTGCATCCAATAGGTGTGTTTGTGTCATTGGAGGAACATTTAGGTCATTTTCGTCCTCCCTAGTCTTATTCTTGTCCAATTAGGGTTTAGATGCAATCTTGTGCATCCAATATGTGTGTTTGTGTCATTGGACGAACATTTAGGTCATTTTCATCCTCCCTAGACTTATTCTCGTCCAATTAGGGTTTTTAACCAATCTTGTGCATCCAATAAGTTCATTTGTCTCATTGGATGAACATTTAGGTCATTTTCGTCCTCCCTAGGCTTATTCTTGTCCAATTAGGGTTTTCAACCAATCTTGTGCATCCAATAAGTTCATTTGTGTCATTGGATGAACATTTAGGTCATTTTCGTCCTCCCTAGGCTTATTCTTGTCCAATTAGGGTTTTTAACCAATCTTGTGCATCCAATAAGTTCATTTGTGTCATTAGATGAACATTTAGGTCATTTTCGTCCTCCCTAGGCTTATTCTTGTCCAATTAGGGTTTTCAACCAATCTTGTGCATCCAATAAGTTCATTTGTGTAATTGGATGAACATTTAGGTCATTTTCGTCCTCCCTAGGCTTATTCTTATCCAATTAGGGTTTTTAACCAATCTTGTGCATCCAATAAGTTCATTTGTGTCATTGGATGAACATTTAGGTCATTTTCGTCCTCCCTAGTCTTATTCTTGTCCAATTAGGGTTTTTATGCAATCTTGTGCATCCAATAGTTGTGTTTGTGTCATTGGAGGAACATTTAGGTCATTTTCGTCCTCCCTAGTCTTATTCTTGTCCAATTAGGGTTTTTATGCAATCTTGTGCATCCAATAGGTGTGTTTGTGTCATTGGACGAACATTTAGGTGATTTTCATCCTCCCTCGACTTATTCTCGTCCAATTAGGGTTTTTAACCAATCTTGTGCATCCAATAAGTTCATTTGTCTCATTGGATGAACATTTAGGTCATTTTCGTCCTCCCTAGGCTTATTCTTGTCCAATTAGGGTTTTCAACCAATCTTGTGCATCCAATAAGTTCATTTGTGTCATTGGATGAACATTTAGGTCATTTTCGTATTCCCTAGGCTTATTCTTGTCCAATTAGGGTTTTTAACCAATCTTGTGCATCCAATAAGTTCATTTGTGTCATTGGATGAACATTTAGGTCATTTTCGTCCTCCCTAGTCTTATTCTTGTCCAATTAGGGTTTTTATGCAATCTCGTGCATCCAATAGGTGTGTTTGTGTCATTGGATGAACATTTAGGTCATTTTCGTCGTCCCTAGGATTATTCTTCTCGAATAGGGTTTTTAACCAATCTTGTGCATCCAATAAGTTCATTTGTGTCATTGGATGAACATTTAGGTCATTTTCGTCCTCCCTAGGCTTATTCTTGTCCAATTAGGGTTTTTAACCAATCTTGTGCATCCAATAAGTTCATTTGTGTCATTGGATGAACATTTAGGTCATTTTCTTCCTCCCTAGGCTTATTCTTGTCCAATTAGGGTTTTTAACCAATCTTGTGCATCCAATAGGTGTGTTTGTGTCATTGGACGAACATTTAGGTCATTTTCGTCCTCCCTAGGCTAATTCTTGTCCAATTAGGGTTTTTAACCAATCTTGTGCATCCAATAAGTTCATTTGTGTCATTGGATGAACATTTAGGTCATTTTCGTCCTCCCTAGGCTTATTCTTGTCCAATTAGGGTTTTTAACCAATCTTGTGCATCCAATAAGTTCATTTGTGTCATTGGATGAACATTTAGGTCATTTTCGTCCTCCCTAGGCTTATTCTTGTCCAATTAGGGTTTTTAAGCAATCTTGTGCATCCAATAAGTTCATTTGTGTCATTGGATGAACATTTAGGTCATTTTCGTCCTCCCTAGGCTTATTCTTTTTCAATTAAGGTTTCTAACCAATCTTGTGCATCCAATAGGTGTGTTTGTGTCATTGGATGAACATTTAGGTCATTTTCGTCCTCCCTATGCTTATTCTTGTCCAATTAGGGTTTTTAACCAATCTTGTGCATCCAATAAGTTCATTTGTGTCATTGGATGAATATTTAGGTCATTTTCGTCCTCCCTAGGCTTATTCTTGTCCAATTAGGGTTTCTAACCAATCTTGTGCATCCAATAGGTGTGTTTGTGTCATTGGATGAACATTTAGGTCATTTTCGTCCTCCCTAGGCTTATTCTTGTGCAATTAGGGTTTTTAACCAATCTTGTGCATCCAATAGGTGTGTTTGTGTCATTGGATGAACATTTAGGTCATTTTCGTCCTCCCTAGTCTTATTCTTGTCCAATTAGGTTTTTAAGCATTCTTGTGCAATCAATGTGTGTGTTTGTGTCATTGGATGCACATTTTGGTATATTTCGTCCTCCCTAGGCTTATTCCTGTCTAATAAGGGTTTTTAACCAATCTTGTGCTTCCAATAAGTTCATTTGTGTCATTGGATGAACATTTAGGTCATTTTCGTCCACCCTAGGCTTATTCTTGTCCAATTAGGGTTTTTAAGCAATCTTATGCATCCAATAACTTCCTTTGTGTCATTGGATTAACATTTAAGTCATTTTCGTCCTCCCTAGGCTTATTCTTGTCCAATTATTATTTTTAACCAATCTTGTGCATTCAATAGGTGTGTTTGTGTCATTGGATGAACATTTAGGTCATTTTCGTCCTCCCTAGGCTTATTCTTGTCCAATTAGGGTTTTTAACCAATCTTGTGCATCCAATAAGTTCATTTGTGTCATTGGATGAACATTTAGGTCATTTTCGTCCTCCCTAGGCTTATTCTTGTCCAATTAGGGTTTTTAACCAATCTTGTGCATCCAATAGGTGTATTTGTGTCATTGGATGAACATTTATGTCATTTTCGTCCTCCCTAGGCTTATTCTTGTCCAATTAGGGTTTTTAAGCAATCTTGTGCATCCAATAAGTTCATTTGTGTCATTGGATGAACATTTAGGTCATTTTCGTCCTCCCTAGGCTTATTCTTGTCCAATTAGGGTTTTTAAGCAATCTTGTGCATCCAATAAGTTCATTTGTGTCATTGGATGAACATTTAGGTCATTTTCGTCCTCCCTTGGCTTATTCTTGTCTAATTAGGGTTTTTAAGCAATCTTGTGCATCCAATAAGTTCATTTGTGTTATTGAATGAACATTTAGGTCATTTTCGTCCTCCCTAGGCTTATTCTTGTCCAATTAGGGTTTCTAACCAATCTTGTGCATCCAATAGGTGTATTTGTGTCATTGGATGAAAATTTAGGTTATTTTCGTCCTCCCTAGGCTTATTCTTGTCCAATTAGGGTTTCTAACCAATCTTGTGCATCCAATAGGTGTATTTGTGTCATTGGATGAACATTTAGGTCATTTTCGTCCTCCCTAGGCTTATTCTTGTCCAATTAGGGTTTTTAAGCAATCTTGCGCATCCAATAAGTTCATTTGTGTCATTGGATGAACATTTAGGTCATTTTCGTCCTCCCTAGGCTTATTCTTGTCTAATTAGGGTTTTTAAGCAATCTTGTGCATCCAATAAGTTCATTTGTGTCATTGGATGAACATTTAGGTCATTTTCGTCCTCCCTAGGCTTATTCTTGTCCAATTAGGGTTTTTAGCCAATCTTGTGCATCCAATAGGTGTGTTTGTGTCATTCGATGAACATTTAGGTCATTTTCGTCCTCCCAAGGCTTATTCTTATCCAATTAGGGTTTTAAGCAATCTTGTGCATCCAATAAGTTCATTTGTGTCATTGGATTAAGATTTAAGTCATTTTCGTCCTCCCTAGGCTTATTCTTGTCAAGTTAGGGTTTTTAACCAATCTTTTGCATCCAATAGGTGTGTTTGTGTCATTGGATGAACATTTAGGTCATTTTCGTCCTCCCTAGTCTTATTCTTGTCCAATTAGGGTTTTAAGCAATCTTGTGCATCCAATAAGTTCATTTGTGTCATTGGATGAACATTTAGGTCATTTTCGTATTCCCTAGGCTTATTCTTGTCCAATTAGGGTTTTTAAGCAATCTTGTGCATCCAATAAGTTCATTTGTGTCATTGGATGAACATTTAGGTCATTTTCGTCCTCCCTAGGCTTATTCTTGTCTAATTAGGGTCTTTAAGCAATCTTGTGCATCCAATAAGTTCATTTGTGTCATTTGATGAACATTTAGGTCATTTTCGTCCTCCCTAGGCTTATTCTTGTTCAATTAGGGTTTCTAACCAATCTTGTGCATCCAATAGGTGTGTTTGTGTCATTGGATGAACATTTAGGTCATTTTCGTCCTCCCTAGTCTTATTCTTGCCCAATTAGAGTTTTAAGCAATCTTGTGCATCCAATAAGTTCATTTGTGTCATTGGATGAACATTTAGGTCATTTTCGTCCTCCCTAGGCTTATTCTTGTTCAATTAGGGTTTCTAACCAATCTTGTGCATCCAATAGGTGTGTTTGTGTCATTGGATGAACATTTAGGTCATTTTCGTCCTCCCTAGTCTTATTCTTGTCCAATTAGGGTTTTAAGCTATCTTGTGCATCCAATAAGTTCATTTGTGTCATTGGATGAACATTTAGGTCATTTTCGTTTTCCCTAGGCTTATTCTTGTCCAATTAGGGTTTTTAAGCAATCTTGTGCATCCAATAAGTTCATTTGTGTCATTGGATGAACATTTAGGTCATTTTCGTCCTCCCTAGGCTTATTCTTGTCCAATTAGGGTTTTTAAGCAATCTTGTGCATCCAATAAGTTCATTTGTGTCATTGGATGAACATTTAGGTCATTTTCGTCCTCCCTAGGCTTATTCTTGTTCAATTAGGGTTTCTAGCCAATCTTGTGCATCCAATAGGTGTGTTTGTGTCATTGGATGAACATTTAGGTCATTTTCGTCCTCCCTAGTCTCATTCTTGTCCAATTAGGGTTTTAAGCAATCTTGTGCATCCAATAAGTTCATTTGTGTCGTTGGATGAACATTTAGGTTATTTTCGTCCTCACTAGGCTTAGTTTTGTGCAATTAGGGTTTTTAACCAATCTTGTGCATCCAATAGAAGTGTTTGTGTCATTAGATGAACATTTAGGTCATTTTCATCCTCCCTAGGCTTATTGTTGTCCAATTAGGGTTTATAACCAATCTTGTGCATCCAATAAGTTCATTTCTGTCATTGGATGAACATTTAGGTCATTTTCGTCCTCCCTAGGCTTATTCTTGTCCAATTAGGGTTTATAAGCAATCTTGTGCATCCGATAAGTTCATTTGTGTCATTGGATGAACATTTAGGTCATTTTCGTCCTCCCTAGGCTTATTCTTGTCCAATTAGGGTTTTTAAGCAATCTTGTGCATCCAATAAGTTCATTTGTGTCATTGGATGAACATTTAGGTCATTTTCGTCCTCCCTAGGCTTATTCTTGTCCAATTAGGGTTTTTAAGCAATCTTGTGCATCAAATAAGTTCATTTGTGTCATTGGATGAACATTTTGGTCATTTTCGTCCTCCCTAGGCTTATTCTTGTCCAATTAGGGTTTCTAACCATTCTTGTGCGTCCAATAAGTTCATTTGTGTCATTGGATGAACATTTAGGTCATTTTCGTCCTCCCTAGGCTTATTCTTGTCCAATTAGGGTTTTTAACCAATCTTGTGCATCCAATAGGTGTGTTTGTGTCATTGGATGAACATTTAGGTCATTTTCGTCCTCCCTAGGCTTATTCTTGTCAAATTAGGGTTTTTAACCAATCTTTTGCATCCAATAGGTGTATTTGTGTCATTGGATGAACATTTAGGTCATTTTCGTCCTCCGTAGGCTTATTCTTGTCCAATTAGGGTTTTTAAGCAATCTTGTGCATCCAATAAGTTTATTTGTGTCATTGGATGAACATTTAGGTCATTTTCGTCCTCCCTAGGCTTATTCTTGTCCAATTAGGGTTTTTAAGCATTCTTGTGCATCCAATCAGTTTATTTGTGTCATTGGATGAAAATTTAGGTCATTTTCGTCCTCCCTAGGCTTATTCTTGTCCAATTAGGGTTTCTAACCAATCTTGTGCATCCAATAAGTTCATTTGTGTCATTGGATGAACATTTTGGTCATTTTCGTCCTCCCTAGGCTTATTCTTGTGCAATTACGGATTTTAACCAATCTTGTGCATCCAATAGGTGTGTTTGTGTCATTGGATGAACATTTAGGTCATTTTCGTCTTCCCTAGGCTTATTCTTGTCCAATTAGCGTTTCTAACAAATCATGTGCATCCAATAGGTGTGTTTGTGTCATTGGATGAACATTTAGGTCATTTTCGTCCTCCCAAGGCTTATTCATGTCTAATTAGGGTTTTTAAGCAATCTTGTGCATCCAATAAGTTCATTTGTGTCATTTGATGAGCATTTAGATCATTTTCGTCCTCCTTAGGCTTATTATTGTTCAATTAGGGTTTCTAAGCAATCTTGTGCATCCAATATGTGTGTTTGTGTCATTGGATGAACATTTAGGTCATTTTCGTCCTCCCAAGGCTTATTCTTGTCCAATTAGGGTTTTTAACCAATCTTGTGCATCCAATAAGTTCATTTGTGTCATTGGATGAACATTTAGGTCATTTTCGTCCTCCCTAGGCTTATTCTTGTCCAATTAGGGTTTTTAAGCAATCTTGTGCATCCAATAAGTTCATTTGTGTCATTGGATGAACATTTAGGTCATTTTCGTCCTCCCTAGGCTTATTCTTGTCCAATTAGGGTTTTCAAGCAATCTTGTGCATCCAATAAGTTCATTTGTGTCATTGGATGAACATTTAGGTCATTTTTGTCCTCCCTAGGCTTATTCTTGTCCAATTAGGGTTTTTAACCAATCTTGTGCATCCAATAGGTGTGTTTGTGTCATTGGATGAACATTTAGGTCATTTTCGTACTCCCTAGGCTTATTCTTGTCCAATTAGGGTTTTTAATCAATCTTGTGCATCCAATAAGTTCATTTGTGTCATTGGATGAACATTTAGGTCATTTTCGTTCTCCCTAGGCTTATTCTTGTCCAATTACGGTTATTAAGCAATCTTGTGAATCCAATAAGTTCATTTGTTTCATTGGATGAACATTTAGGTCATTTTCGTCCTCCCTAGGCTTATTCTTGTCCAATTATGGTTTCTAAACAATCTTGTGCATCCAATAGGTGTGTTTGTGTCATTGGATGAACATTTAGGTCATTTTCGTCCACCCTAGGCTTATTCTTGTCCAATTAGGGTTTTTAACCAATCTTGTGCATCCAATAAATTCATTTGTGTCATTGGATGAACATTTAGGTCATTTTCGTCCTCCCAAGGCTTATTCTTGTCCAATTAGGGTTTTTAAGCAATCTTGTGAATCAAATAAGTTCATTTGTGTCATTGGATGAACATTTAGGTCATTTTCGTCCACCCTAGGCTTATTGTTGTCCAATTAGGGTTTTTAACCAATCTTATGCATCCAATAGGTGTGTTTGTGTCATTAGATGAACATTTAGGTCATTTTCCTCCTCCCTAGGCTTATTGTTGTCCAATTAGGGTTTTTAACCAATCTTGTGCATCCAATAGGTGTGTTTGTGTCATTGGATGAACATTTAGGTCATTTTCGTCCTCCCTAGTCTTATTCTTGTCCAATTAGGGTTTTAAGCCAATCTTGTGCATCCAATAGGTGTGTTTGTGTCATTTGATGAACATTTAGGTCATTTTCGTCCTCCCAAGGCTTATTCTTATCCAATTAGGGTTTTAAGCAATCTTGTGCATCCAATAAGTTCATTTGTGTCATTGGATTAAGATTTAAGTCATTTTCGTCCTCCCTAGGCTTATTCTTGTCCAGTTAGGGTTTTTAACCAATCTTGTGCATCCAATAGGTGTGTTTGTGTCATTGGATGAACATTTAGGTCATTTTCGTCATCCCAAGGCTTATTCTTGTCCAATTAGGGTTTCTAACCAATCTTGTGCATCCAATAAGTTAATTTGTGTCATTGGATGAACATTTAGGTCATTTTCGTCCTCCCTAGGCTTATTCTTGTCCAATTAGGGTTTTTAAGCAATCTTGTGCATCAAATAAGTTCATTTGTGTCATTGGATGAACATTTAGGTCATTTTCGTCCACCCTAGGCTTATTCTTGTCCAGTTAGGGTTTTTAACAAATCTTGTGCATCCAATAAGTTCATTTGTGTCATTGGATGAACATTTAGGTCATTTTCGTCCACCCTAGGCTTATTCTTGTCCAATTAGGGTTTTTAACCAATCTTGTGCATCCAATAAGTTCATTTGTGTCATTGGATGAACGTTTTGGTCATTTTCGTCCTCCCTAGGCTTATTCTTGTCCAGTTAGAATTTTTAACCAATCTTGTGCATCCAATAGGTGTGTTTGTGTCATTGGATGAACATTTAGGTCATTTTCGTCCTCCCTAGGCTTATTCTTGTCCAATTAGGGTGTTTAACCAATCTTGTGCATCCAATAGGTGTGTTTGTGTCATTGGATGAACATTTAGGTCATTTTCGTCCTCCCTAGGCTTATTCTTGTCCAATTAGGGTTTTTAACCAATCTTGTGCATCCAATAAGTTCATTTGTGTCATTGGATGAACATTTACGTCATTTTCGTCCACCCTAGGCTTATTCTTGTCCAATTAGTGTTTTTAACTAATCTTGTGCATCCAATAAGTTCATTTGTGTCATTGGATGAACATTTATGTCATTTTCGTCCTCCCAAAGCTTATTCTTGTCCAACTAGGGTTTTTAACCAATCTTGTGCATCCAATAGGTGTGTTTGTGTCATTGGATGAACATTTAGGTCATTTTCGTCCTCCCTAGTCTTATTCTTGTCCAATTAGGGTTTTAAGCAATCTTGTGCATCCAATAAGTTCATTTGTGTCATTGGATGAACATTTAGGTCATTTTCGTCCTCCTTAGGCTTATTCTTGTCTAATTAGGGTTTTTAAGCAATCTTGTGCATCCAATAAGTTCATTTGTGTCATTGGATTAACATTTAGGTCATTTTCGTCCTCCCTAGGCTTATTCTTGTCCAATTAGGGTTTCTAACCAATCTTTTGCATCCAATAGGTGTGTTTGTGTCATTGGACGAACATTTAGGTCATTTTCGTCCTCCCTAGTCTTATTCTTGTCCAATTAGGGTTTTAAGCAATCTTGTGCATCCAATAAGTTCATTTGTGTCATTGGATGAACATTTAGGTCATTTTTGTCCTCCTTAGTCTTATTCTTTTCCAATTAGGGTTTTAAGCCAATCTTGTGCATCCAATAGGTGTGTGTTTGTGTCATTTGATGAACATTTAGGTCATTTTCGTCCTCCCAAGGCTTATTCTTATCCAATTAGGGTTTTAAGCAATCTTGTGCATCCAATAAGTTCATTTGTGTCATTGGATTAAGATTTAAGTCATTTTCGTCCTCCCTAGGCTTATTCTTGTCAAGTTAGGGTTTTTAACCAATCTTGTGCATCAAATAGGTGTGTTTGTGTCATTAGACGAACATTTAGGTCATTTTCATCCTCCCTAGGCTTATTGTTGTCCAATTAGGGTTTTTAACCAATCTTGTGCATCCAATAGGTGTGTTTGTGTCATTGGATGAACATTTAGGTCATTTTCGTCCTCCCTAGGCTTATTCTTGTCCAATTAGGGTTTTTAACCAATCTTGTGCATCCAATAAGTTCATTTGTGTCATTGGATGAACATTTAGGTCATTTTCGTTCACCCTAGGCTTATTCTTGTCCAATTAGGGTTTTTAACTAATCTTGTGCATCCAATAAGTTCATTTGTGTCATTGGATGGACATCTATGTCATCTTCGTCCTCCCAAGGCTTATTCTTGTCCAATTAGGGTTTTTAACCAATCTTGTGCATCCAATAGGTGTGTTTGTGTCATTGGATGAACATTTAGGTCATTTTCGTCCTCCCTAGTCTTATTCTTGTCCAATTAGGGTTTTAAGCAATCTTGTGCATCCAATAAGTTCATTTGTGTCATTGGATGAACATTTAGGTCATTTTCGTCCTCCCTAGGCTTATTCTTGTCCAATTAGGGTTTTTAAGCAGTCTTTTGCATCAAAAAAGTTCATTTGTGTCATTGGATGAACATTTAGGTCATTTTCGTCCTCCCTAGGCTTATTCTTGTTCAATTAGGGTTTCTAACCAATCTTGTGCATCCAATAGGTGTGTTTGTGTCATTGGATGAACATTTAGGTCATTTTCGTCCTCCCTAGTCTTATTCATGCCCAATTAGGGTTTTAAGCAATCTTGTGCATCCAATAAGTTCATTTGTGTCATTGGATGAACATTTAGGTCATTTTCGTCCTCCCTAGGCTTATTCTTGTTCAATTAGGGTTTCTAACCAATCTTGTGCATCCAATAGGTGTGTTTGTGTCATTGGATGAACATTTAGGTCATTTTCGTCCTCCCTAGTCTTATTCTTGTCCAATTAGGGTTTTTAAGAAATCTTGTGCATCCAATAAGTTCATTTGTGTCATTGGATGAACATTTAGGTCATTTTCGTCCTCCCTAGGCTTATTCTTGTTCAATTAGGGTTTCTAACCAATCTTGTGCATCCAATAGGTGTGTTTGTGTCATTGGATGAACATTTAGGTCATTTTCGTCCTCCCTAGTCTTATTCTTGTCCAATTAGGGTTTTTAACCAATCTTGTGCATCCAATAGGTGTGTTTGTGTCATTAGATGAACATTTAGGTCATTTTCAGCCTCGCTAGGCTTATTCTTGTCCAATTAGGGTTTTTAACCAATCTTGTGCATCCAATAGGTGTGTTTGTGTCATTGGATGAACATTTAGGTCATTTTCGTCCTCCCTAGTCTTATTCTTGTCCAATTAGGGTTTTAAGCAATCTTGTGCATCCAATAAGTTCATTTGTGTCATTGGATGAACATTTAGGTCATTTTCGTCCTCCCTAGGCTTATTCTTGTCCAATTACGGTTTTTATCCAATCTTGTGCATCCAATAGGTGTGTATGTGTCATTGCATGAACATTTAGGTCATTTTCGTCCTCCCTAGTCTTATTCTTGTCCAATTAGGGTTTTAAGCAAACTTGTGCATCCAATAGGTGTGTTTGTGTCATTGGATGAACATTTAGGTCATTTTCGTCCTCCCTAGTCTTATTCTTGTCCAATTAGGGTTTTAAGCAATCTTGTGCATCCAATAAGTTCATTTGTGTCATTTGATGAACATTTAGGTCATTTTCGTCCTCCCTAGGCTTATTCTTGTCCAATTAGGGTTTTTAACCAATCTTGTGCATCCAATAGGTGTGTTTGTGTCATTGGATGAACATTTAGGTCATTTTCGTCCTCCCTAGGCTTATTCTTGTGCATTTATGGTTTTTAACCAATCTTGTGCGTCCAATAAGTTCATTTGTGTCATTGGATGAACATTTAGGTCATTTTCATCCACCCTAGGCTTATTCTTGTCCAATTAGGGTTTTTAACCAATCTTGTGCATCCAATAACTTCATTTGTGCCATTGGATTAACATTTAAGTCATTTTCGTCCTCCCTTGGCTTATTCTTGTCCAATTAGGGTTTTTAAGCAATCTTGTCCATCCAATAACGTCATTTGTGTCATTGGATTAACATTTAAGTCATTTTCGTTCTCCCTAGGCTTATTCTTGTCCAACTAGGGTTTCTAACCAATCTTGTGTATTCAATAGGTGTGTTTGTGTCATTGGATGAACATTTAGGTCATTTTCGTCCTCCCTAGGCTTATTCTTGTCCAATTAGGGATTTTAAGCAATCTTGTGCATCCAATAAGTTCATTTGTGTCATTGGATGAACATTTAGGTCATTTTCGCCCTCCCTAGGCTTATTCTTGTCCAATTAGGGTTTTTAACCAATCTTGTGCATCCAATAGGTGTGTTTGTGTCATTGGATGAACATTTAGGTCATTTTCGTCCTCCCTAGGCTTATTCTTGTCCAATTAGGGTTTTTAAGCAATCTTGTGCATCGAATAAGTTCAATTGTGTCATTGGATGAACATTTAGGTCATTTTCGTCCTCCCTAGGCATATTCTTGTCCAATTATGGTTTTTAACCAATCTTGTGCATCCTATAAGTTCCTTTGTGTCATTGGATGAACATTTAGGTCATTTTCGTCCTCCCTAGGCTTATTCTTGTCCAATTAGAGTTTTTAAGCAATCTTGTGAATCCAATAAGTTCATTTGTTTCCTTGGATGAACATTTAGGTCATTTTCGTCCTCCCTAGGCTTATTCTTGTTCAATTAGGGTTTCTAACCAATCTTGTGCATCCAATAGGTGTGTTTGTGTCATTGGATGAACATTTAGGTCATTTTCGTCCTCCCTAGTCTTATTCTTGTCCAATTAGGGTTTTAAGCAATCTTGTGCATCCAATAAGTTCATTTGTGTCATTGGATGAACATTTAGGTCATTTTCGTCCTCCCTAGGCTTATTCTTGTGCAATTAGGGTTTCTAACCAATCTTGTGCATCCAATAGGTGTGTTTGTGTCATTGGATGAACATTTAGGTCATTTTCGTCCTCCCTAGGCTTATTCTTGTCCAATTAGAGTTTTTAACCAATCTTGTGCATCCAATAAGTTCATTTGTGTCATTGGATGAACATATAGGTCATTTTCGTCCTCCCTAGGCTTATTCTTGTCCAATTAGGGTTTTTAACCAATCTTGTGCATCCAATAAGTTCATTTGTGTCATTGGATGAACATTTAGGTCATTTTCGTCCACCCTAGGCTTATTCTTGTCCAATTAGTGTTTTTAACTAATCTTGTGCATCCAATAAGTTCGTTTGAGTCATTGGATGAACATTTATGTCATTTTCATCCTCCCAAAGCTTATTCTTGTCCAACTAGGGTTTTTAACCAATCTTGTGCATCCAATAGGTGTGTTTGTGTCATTGGATGAACATTTAGGTCATTTTCGTCCTCCCTAGTCTTATTCTTGTCCAATTAGGGTTTTAAGCAATCTTGTGCATCCAATAAGTTCATTTGTGTCATTGGATGAACATTTAGGTCATTTTCGTCCTCCCTAGGCTTATTCTTGTCCAATTAGGGTTTTTAACCAATCTTGTGCAACCAATAAGTTCATTTGTGTCATTGGATGAACATTTAGGTCATTTTCGTCCTCCCTAGGCTTATTCTTGTCTAATTAGGGTTTTTAAGCAATCTTGTGCATCCAATAAGTTCATTTGTGTCATTGGATGAACATTTAGGTCATTTTCGTCCTCCCTAGGCTTATTCTTGTCCAATTAAAGTTTTTAACCAATCTTGTGCATCCAATAAGTTCATTTGTGTCATTGGATGAACATTGAGGTCATTTTCGTCCTCCCAAGGCTTATTCTTGTCCAATTAGGGTTTTTAACCAATCTTGTGCATCCAATAAGTTCATTTGTGTCATTGGATGAACATTTAGGTCATTTTCGTCCTCCCTAGGCTTATTCTTGTCCAATTTGGGATTTTAACCAATCTTGTGCATCCAATAGGTGTGTTTGTGTCATTGGATGAACATTTAGGTCATTTTCGTCCTCCCTAGGCTTATTCTTGTCCAATTAGGGTTTTTAACCAATCTTGTGCATCCAATAAGTTCATTTGTGTCATTGGATAAACATTTAGGTCATTTTCGTCCACCCTGGGCTTATTCTTGTCCAATTAGGGTTTTTGACCAATCTTGTGCATCCAATAGGTTCATTTGTGTCATTGGATGAACATTTAGGTTATTTTCGTCCTCCCAAGGCTTATTCTTGTCCAATTAGGGTTTTTAACCAATCTTGTGCATCCAATAAGTTCATTTGTGTCATTGGATGAACATTTAGGTCATTTTCGTCCTCCCTAGGCTTATTCTTGTCCAATTAGGGTTTTTAAGCAATCTTGTGAATCCAATAAGTTCATTTGTTTCATTGGATGAACATTTAGGTCATTTTCGTCCTCCCTACGCTTATTCTTGTTCAATTAGGGTTTCTAACCAATCTTGTGCATCCAATAGGTGTGTTTGTGTCATTGGATGAACATTTAGGTCATTTTCGTCCTCCCTAGTCTTATTCTTGTCCAATAAGGGTTTTAAGCAATCTTGTGCATCCAATAAGTTCATTTGTGTCATTGGATGAACATTTAGGTTATTTTCGTCCTCACTAGGCTTAGTTTTGTGCAATTAGGGTTTTTAACCAATCTTGGGCATCCAATAGGTGTGTTTGTGTCATTAGATGAACATTTAGGTCATTTTCATCCTCCCTAGGCTTATTGTTGTCCAATTAGGGTTTTTAACCAATCTTGTGCATCCAATAGGCGTGTTTGTGTCATTGGATGAACATTTAGGTCATTTTCGTCCTCCCTATGCTTATTCTTGTCCAATTAGGGTTTTTAAGCAATCTTGTGCATCCAATAAGTTCATTTGTGTCATTGGATGAACATTTAGGTCATTTTCGTCCACCCTAGGCTTATTCTTGTCCAATTAGGGTTTTTAACTAATCTTGTGCATCCAATAAGTTCATTTGTGTCATTGGATGAACATTTATGTCATCTTCGTCCTCCCAAGGCTTATTCTTGTCCAATTAGGGTTTTTAACCAATCTTGTGCATCCAATAGGTGTGTTTGTGTCATTGGATGAACATTTAGGTCATTTTCGTCCTCCCTAGTCTTATTCTTGTCCAATTAGGGTTTTAAGCAATCTTGTGCATCCAATAAGTTCATTTGTGCCATTGGATGAACATTTAGGTTATTTTCGTCCTCACTAGGCTTAGTTTTGTGCAATTAGGGTTTTAAACCATTCTTGTGCATCCAATAGGTGTGTTTGTGTCATTAGATGAACATTTAGGTCATTTTCATCCTCCCTAGGCTTATTGTTGTCCAATTAGGGTTTTTAACCAATCTTGTGCATCCAATAGGTGTGTTTGTGTCATTGGATGAACATTTAGGTCATTTTCGTCCTCCCTAGGCTTATTCTTGTCCAATTAGGGATTTTAAGCAATCTTGTGTATCCAATAAGTTCATTTGTGTCATTGGATGAACATTTAGGTCATTTTCGTCCTCCCTAGGCTTATTCTTGTCCAATTAGGGTTTTTAACCAATCTTGTGCATCCAATAGGTGTGTTTGTGTCATTGGATGAACATTTAGGTCATTTTCGTCCTCCCTAGGCTTATTCTTGTCCAATTAGGATTTTTAATCAATCTTGTGCATCCAATAAGTTCATTTGTGTCATTGGATGAACATTTAGGTCATTTTCGTCCTCCCTAGAATTATTCTTGTCCAATTAGGGTTTCTAACCAATCTTGTGCATCCAATAAGTTCATTTGTGTCATTGGATGAACATTTAGGTCATTTTCGTCCTCCCTAGGCTTATTCTTGTCTAATTAGGGTTTTTAAGCAATCTTGTGCATCCAATAAGTTCATTTGTGTCATTGGATTAACATTTAGGTCATTTTCGTCCTCCCTAGGCTTATTCTTGTCCAATTAGGGTTTCTAACCAATCTTTTGCATCCAATAGGTGTGTTTGTGTCATTGGATGAACATTTAGGTCATTTTCGTCCTCCCTAGTCTTATTCTTGTCCAATTAGGGTTTTAAGCAATCTTGTGCATCCAATAAGTTCATTTGTGTCATTGGATGAACATTTAGGTCATTTTCGTCCTCCTTAGTCTTATTCTTTTCCAATTAGGGTTTTAAGCCAATCTTGTGCATCCAATAGGTGTGTGTTTGTGTCATTTGATGAACATTTAGGTCATTTTCGTCCTCCCAAGGCTTATTCTTATCCAATTAGGGTTTTAAGCAATCTTGTGCATCCAATAAGTTCATTTGTGTCATTGGATTAAGATTTAAGTCATTTTCGTTCTCCCTAGGCTTATTCTTGTCAAGTTAGGGTTTTTAACCAATCTTGTGCATCAAATAGGTGTGTTTGTGTCATTAGATGAACATTTAGGTCATTTTCATCCTCCCTAGGCTTATTGTTGTCCAATTAGGGTTTTTAACCAATCTTGTGCATCCAATAGGTGTGTTTGTGTCATTGGATGAACATTTAGGTCATTTTCGTCCTCCCTAGGCTTATTCTTGTCCAATTAGGGTTTTTCACCAATCTTGTGCATCCAATAAGTTCATTTGTGTCATTGGATGAACATTTAGGTCATTTTCGTTCACCCTAGGCTTATTCTTGTCCAATTAGGGTTTTTAACTAATCTTGTGCATCCAATAAGTTCATTTGTGTCATTAGATGGACATCTATGTCATCTTCGTCCTCCCAAGGCTTATTCTTGTCCAATTAGGGTTTTTAACCAATCTTGTGCATCCAATAGGTGTGTTTGTGTCATTGGATGAACATTTAGGTCATTTTCGTCCTCCCTAGTCTTATTCTTGTCCAATTAGGGTTTTAAGCAATCTTGTGCATCCAATAAGTTCATTTGTGTCATTGGATGAACATTTAGGTCATTTTCGTCCTCCCTAGGCTTAGTTTTGTGCAATTAGGGTTTTTAACCAATCTTGTGTATCCAATAGGTGTGTTTGTGTCATTAGATGAACATTTAGGTCATTTTCATCCTCCCTATGCTTATTGTTGTCCAATTAGGGTTTTTAACCAATCTTGTGCATCCAATAGGTGTGTTTGTGTCATTGGATGAACATTTAGGTCATTTTCGTCCTCCCTAGGCTTATTCTTGTCAAGTTAGGGTTTTTAACCAATCTTGTGCATCCAATAGGTGTGTTTGTGTCATTGGATGAACATTTATGTCATTTTCGTCCTCCCAAGGCTTATTCTTGTCCAATTAGGGTTTTTAACTAATCTTGTGCATCCAATAAGTTCATTTGTGTCATTGGATGGACATTTATGTCATTTTCGTCCTCCCAAGGCTTAATCTTGTCCAATTAGGGTTTTTAACCAATCTTGTGCATCCAATAAGTTCATTTGTGTCATTGGATGAACATTTAGGTCATTTTCGTCCTCCATAGGCTTATTCTTGTTCAATTAGGGTTTCTAACCAATCTTGTGCATCCAATAGGTGTGTTTGTGTCATTGGATGAACATTTAGGTCATTTTCGTCCTCCCTAGGCTTATTCTTGTCCAATTAGGGTTTTAACCAATCTTGTGCATCCAATAGGTGTGTTTGTGTCATTGGATGAACATTTAGGTCATTTTCGTCCTCCCTAGTCTTATTCTTGTCCAATTAGGGTTTTAAGCAATCTTGTGCATCCAATAAGTTCATTTGTGTCATTGGATGAACATTTAGGTCATTTTCGTCCACCCTAGGCTTTTTATTGTCCAATTAGGGTTTTTAAGCAATCTTGTGCATCCAATAAGTTCATTTGTGTCATTGGATGAACATTTAGGTCATTTTCGTCCTCCCTAGGCTTATTCTTGTCCAATTAGGGTTTCTAACAAATCTTGTGCATCCAATAGGTGCGTTTGTGTCATTGGATGATCATTTAGGTCATTTTCGTCCTCCCTAGTCTTATTCTTGTCCAATTAGGGTTTAAGCTATCTTGTGCATCCAATAAGTTCATTTTTGTCATTGGATGAACATTTAGGTCATTTTCGTCCTCCCTAGGCTTATTCTTGTCCAATTAGGGTTTTTAAGCAATCTTGTGCATCCAATAAGTTCATTTGTGTCATTGGATGAACATTTAGGTCATTTTCGTCCTCCCTAGGCTTATTCTTGTCCAATTAGGGTTTTTAACCAATCTTGTGCATCCAATAAGTTCATTTGTGTCATTGGATGAACATTTAGGTCATTTTCGTCCTCCATAGGCTTATTCTTGTCCAATTAGGGTTTCTAACCAATCTTTTGCATCCAATAGGTGTATTTGTGTCATTGGATGAACATTTAGGTCATTTTCGTCCTACCTAGTCTTATTCTTGTCCAATTAGGGTTTTAAGCAATCTTGTGCATCCAATAAGTTCATTTGTGTCATTGGATGAACATTTAGGTCATTTTCGTCCTCCCTAGGCTTATTCTTGTCCAATTAGGGTTTTTAAGCAATCTTGTGCATCCAATAAGTTCATTTGTGTCATTGGATGAACATTTAGGTCATTTTCGTCCTCCCTAGGCTTATTCTTGTCCAATTAGCGTTTCTAACAGATCTTTTGCATCCAATAGGTGTATTTGTGTCATTGGATGAACATTTAGGTCATTTTCGTCCTCCCTAGGCTTATTCTTGTCCAATTAGGGTTTTTAAGCAATCTTGTTCATCCAATAAGTTCATTTGTGTCATTTGATGAACATTTAGGTCATTTTCGTCCTCCCTAGGCTTATTATTGTCCAATTACGGTTTCTAACCAATCTTGTGCATCTAATAAGTTCATTTGTGTCATTGGATGAACATTTAGGTCATTTTCGTCCTCCCTAGGCTTATTCTTGTCCAATTACGGTTTCTAACCAATCTTGTGCATCTAATAAGTTCATTTGTGTCATTGGATGAACATTTAGGTCATTTTCGTCCTCCCTAGTCTTATTCTTGTCCAATTAGGGTTTTAAGCAATCTTGTGCATCCAATAAGTTCATTTGTGTCATTGGATGAACATTTAGGTCATTTTCGTCCTCCCTAGTCTTATTCTTGTCCAATTAGGGTTTTAACCCAATCTTGTGCATCCAATAGGTTATGTTTGTGTCATTTGATGAACATTTAGGTCATTTTCGTCCTCCCAAGGCTTATTCTTATCCAATTAGGGTTTTAAGCAATCTTGTGCATCCAATAAGTTCATTTGTGTCATTGGATGAACATTTAGGTCATTTTCGTCCTCCCTAGGCTTATTCTTGTCCAATTAGGGTTTTTAACCAATCTTGTGCATCCAATAGGTGTGTTTGTGTCATTGGATGAACATTTAGGTCATTTTCGTCTTCCCTAGTCTTATTCTTGTCCAATTAGGGTTTTAAGCAATCTTGTGCATCCAATAAGTTCATTTGTGTCATTGGATTAAGATTTAAGTCATTTTCGTCCTCCCTAGGCATATTCTTGTTCAATTAGGGTTTTTCACCAATCTTGTGCATCCAATAGGTGTGTTTGTGTCATTGGATGAACATTTAGGTCATTTTCGTCCTCCCAAGGCTTATTCTTGTCCAATTAGGGTTTTAAGCAATCTTGTGCATCCAATAAGTTCATTTGTGTCATTGGATGAACATTTAGGTCATTTTCGTCCTCCCTAGGCTTATTCTTGTCCAATTAGGGTTTTTAAGCAATCTTGTGCGTCCAATAAGTTCATTCGTGTCATTGGATGAACATTTAGGTCATTTTCGTCCTCCCTAGGCTTATTCTTGTCCAATTAGGGTTTCTAACCAATCTTATGCATCCAATAGGTGTGTTTGTGTCATTGGATGAACATTTAGGTCATTTTCGTCCTCCCTAGTCTTATTCTTGTCCAATTAGGGTTTTAAGCAATCTTGTGCATCCAATAAGTTCATTTGTGTCATTGGATGAACATTTAGGTCATTTTCGTCCTCCCTAGGCTTATTCTTGTCAAGTTAGGGTTTTTAACCAATCTTGTGCATCCAATAGGTGTGTTTGTGTCATTGGATGAACATTTAGGTCATTTTCGTCCTCCCTAGGCTTATTCTTGTCCAATTAGGGTTTTTAACCAATCTTGTGCATCCAATAAGTTCATTTGTGTCATTGGATGAACATTTAGGTCATTTTCGTCCACCCTAGGCTTATTCTTGTCCAATTAGTGTTTTTTACTAATCTTGTGCATCCAATAAGTTCATTTGTGTCATTGGATGAACATTTATGTCATTATCGTCCTCCCAAGGCTTATTCTTGTCCAATTAGGGTTTTTAACCAATCTTGTGCATCCAATAAGTTAATTTGTGTCATTGGATGAACATTTAGGTCATTTTCGTCCTCCTTAGGCTTATTCTTGTCCAATTAGGGTTTTTAACCAATCTTGTGCATCCAATAGGTGTGTTTGTGTCATTGGATGAACATTTAGGTCATTTTCGTCCTCCCTAGGCTTATTCTTGTCCAATTAGGGTTTTTAACCAATCTTGTGCATCCAATAAGTTCATTTGTGTCATTGGATGAACATTTAGGTCATTTTCGTTCACCCTAGGCTTATTCTTGTCCAATTAGGGTTTTTAACTAATCTTGTGCATCCAATAAGTTCACTTGTGTCATTGGATGGACATTTATGTCATTTTCGTCCTCCCAAGGCTTATTCTTGTCCAATTAGGGTTTTTAACCAATCTTGTGCATCCAATTCGTGTGTTTGTGTCATTGGATGAACATTTAGGTCATTTTCGTCCTCCCTAGTCTTATTCTTGTCCAATTAGGGTTTTAAGCAATCTTGTGCATCCAATAAGTTCATTTGTGTCATTGGATGAACATTTAGGTCATTTTCGTCCTCCCTAGGCTTATTCTTGTCTAATTAGGGTTTTTAAGCAATCTTGTGCATCCAATAAGTTCATTTGTGTCATTGGATGAACATTTAGGTCATTTTCGTCCTCCCTAGGCTTATTCTTGTCCAATTAGGGTTTTAAGCAAACTTGTGCATCCAATAGGTGTGTTTGTGTCATTGGATGAACATTTAGGCCATTTTCGTCCTCCCTAAGCTTATTCTTGTCCAATTAGGGTTTCTAACCAATCTTGTGCATCCAATAAGTTCATTTGTGTCATTGGATGAACATTTAGGTCATTTTCGTCCTCCCTAGGCTTATTCTTGTCCAATTAGGGTTTTTAACCAATCTTGTGCATCCAATAAGTTCATTTGTGTCATTGGATGAACATTTAGGTCATTTTCTTCCTCCCTAGGCTTATTCTTGTCCAATTAGGGTTTTTAACCAATCTTGTGCATCCAATAGGTGTGTTTGTGTCATTGGACGAACATTTAGGTCATTTTCGTCCTCCCTAGGCTAATTCTTGTCCAATTAGGGTTTTTAACCAATCTTGTGCATCCAATAAGTTCATTTGTGTCATTGGATGAACATTTAGGTCATTTTCGTCCTCCCTAGGCTTATTCTTGTCCAATTAGGGTTTTTAACCAATCTTGTGCATCCAATAAGTTCATTTGTGTCATTGGATGAACATTTAGGTCATTTTCGTCCTCCCTAGGCTTATTCTTGTCCAATTAGGGTTTTTAACCAATCTTGTGCATCCAATAAGTTCATTTGTGTCATTGGATGGACATTTAGGTCATTTTCGTCCTCCCTAGGCTTATTCTTGTACAATTAAGGTTTTTAACCAATCTTGTGCATCCAATAAGTTCATTTGTGTCATTGGTGGATCATTTAGGTCATTTACGTCCTCCCTAGGCTTATTCTTGTCCAATTAGGGTTTTTAACCAATCTTGTGCATCCAATAAGTTCATTTGTGTCATTGGATGAACATTTAGGTCATTTTCGTCCTCCCTAGGCTTATTCTTGTCCAATTAGAGTTTTTATCCAATCTTTTGCATCCAATAAGTTCGTTTGTGTCATTGGATGAACATTTAGGTCATTTTCGTCCTCCCTAGTCTTATTCTTGTCCAATTAGGGTTTTTATGCAATCTTGTGCATCCAATAGGTGTGTTTGTGTCATTGGAGGAACATTTAGGTCATTTTCGTCCTCCCTAGTCTTATTCTTGTCCAATTAGGGTTTTTATGCAATCTTGTGCATCCAATAGGTGTGTTTGTGTCATTGGACGAACATTTGGGTCATTTTCGTCCTCCCTAGGCTTATTCGTGTCCAATTAGGGTTTTTAACCAATCTTGTGCATCCAATAAGTTCATTTGTGTCATTGGATGAACATTTAGGTCATTTTCGTCCTCCCTAGGCTTATTCTTGTCCAATTAGGGTTTTTAACCAATCTTGTGCATCCAATAAGTTCATTTGTGTCATTGGATGAACATTTAGGTCATTTTCGTCCTCCCTAGGCTTATTCTTGTCCAATTAGGGTTTTTAACCAATCTTGTGCATCCAATAAGTTCATTTGTGTCATTGGATGAACATTTAGGTCATTTTCGTCCACCCTAGGCTTATTCTTGTCCAATTAGTGTTTTTAACTAATCTTGTGCATCCAACAAGTTCATTTGTGTCATTGGATGAACATTTATGTCATTTTCGTCCTCCCAAAGCTTATTCTTGTCCAACTAGGGTTTTTAACCAATCTTGTGCATCCAATAGGTGTGTTTGTGTCATTGGATGAACATTTAGGTCATTTTCGTCCTCCCTAGTCTTATTCTTGTCCAATTAGGGTTTTAAGCAATCTTGTGCATCCAATAAGTTCATTTGTGTCATTGGATGAACATTTAGGTCGTTTTTCCTCCTCCCTAGGCTTATTCTTGTCCAATTAGGTTTTCAAGCAATCTTGTGCATCCAATAAGTTCATTTGTGTCATTGGATGAACATTTAGGTCATTTTCGTCCTCCCTAGTCTTATTCTTGTCCAATTAGGGTTTTAAGCAATCTTGTGCATCCAATAAGTTCATTTGTGTCATTGAATTAAGATTTAAGTGATTTTCGTCCTCCCTAGGCTTATTCTTGTTCAATTAGGGTTTCTAACCAATCTTGTGCATCCAATAGGTGTGTTTGTGTCATTGGATGAACATTTAGGTCATTTTCGTCCTCCCTAGTCTTATTCTTGTCCAATTAGGGTTTTAAGCAATCTTGTGCATCCAATAAGTTCATTTGTGTCATTGGATGAACATTTAGGTCATTTTTCCTCCTCCCTAGGCTTATTCTTGTCCAATTAGGTTTTCAAGCAATCTTGTGCATCAAATAAGTTCATTTGTGTCATTGGATGAACATTTAGGTCATTTTCGTCCTCCCTAGGCTTATTCTTGACCAATTAGGGTTTATAAGCAATCTTGTGCTTCCAATAAGTTCATTTGTGTCATTGGATGAACATTTAGGTCATTTTCGTCCTCCCTAGGCTTACTCTTGTCCAATTAGGGTTTCTAACCAATCTTGTGCATCCAATAAGTTCATTTGTGTCATTGGATGAACATTTAGGTCATTTTCGTCCTCCCTAGGCTTATTCTTGTCCAATTAGGGTTTTTAACCAATCTTGTGCATCCAATAGGTGTGTTTGTGTCATTGGATGAACATTTAGGTCATTTTCGTCCTCCCTAGGCTTATTCTTGTCCAGTTAGGGTTTCTAACCAATCTTTTGCATCCAATAGGTGTATTTGTGTTATTTGATGAACATTTAGGTCATTTTCGTCCTCCCTAGGCTTATTCTTGTCCAATTAGGGTTTTTAACCAATCTTGTGCATCCAATAGGTGTGTTTGTGTCATTGGATGAACATTTAGGTCATTTTCGTCCTCCCTAGTCTTATTCTTGTCCAATTAGGGTTTTAAGCAATCTTGTGCATCCAATAAGTTCATTTGTGTCATTGGATGAACATTTAGGTCATTTTCGTCCTCCCTAGGCTTATTCTTGTCCAATTAGGGTTTTTAACTAATCTTGTGCATCCAATAAGTTCATTTGTGTCATTGGATGGACATCTATGTCATCTTCGTCCTCCCAAGGCTTATTCTTGTCCAATTAGGGTTTTTAACCAATCTTGTGCATCCAATAGGTGTGTTTGTGTCATTGGATGAACATTTAGGTCATTTTCGTCCTCCCTAGTCTTATTCTTGTCCAATTAGGGTTTTAAGCAATCTTGTGCATCCAATAAGTTCATTTGTGTCATTGGATGAACATTTAGGTCATTTTCTTCCTCCCTAGGCTTATTCTTGTCCAATTAGGGTTTTTAAGCAATCTTGTCCATCCACTAAGTTCATTTGTGTCATTGGATGAACATTTAGGTTATTTTCGTCCTCACTAGGCTTAGTTTTGTGCAATTAGGGTTTTTAACCAATCTTGTGCATCCAATAGGTGTGTTTGTGTCATTAGATGAACATTTAGGTCATTTTCATCCTCCCAAGGCTTATTGTTGTCCAATTAGGGTTTTTAACCAATCTTGTGCATCCAATAGGTGTGTTTGTGTCATTGGATGAACATTTAGGTCATTTTCGTCCTCCCTAGTCTTATTCTTGTCCAATTAGGGTTTTAAGCAATCTTGTTCATCCAATAAGTTCATTTGTGTCATTGGATTAAGATTTAAGTCATTTTCGTCCTCCCTAGGCTTATTCTTGTCCAATTAGGGTTTTTAAGCAATCTTGTGCATCCAATAAGTTCATTTGTGTCATTGGATGAACATTTAGGTCATTTTCGTCCTCCCTAGGCTTATTCTTGTCCAATTAGGGTTTTTAACCAATCTTGTGCATCCAATAAGTTCATTTGTGTCATTGGATGAACATTTAGGTCATTTTCGTCCTCCCTAGGCTTATTCTTGTCCAATTAGGATTTTTAACCAATCTTGTGCATCCAATAAGTTCATTTGTGTCATTGGATAAACATTTAGGTCATTTTCGTCCACCCTAGGCTTATTCTTGTCCAATTAGGGTTTTTAACCAATCTTGTGCATCCAATAAGTTCATTTGTGTCATTTGATTAACATTTAGGTCATTTTCGTCCTCCCAAGGCTTATTGTTGTCCAATTAGGGTTTTTAACCAATCTTGTGCATCCAATAAGTTCATTTGTGTCATTGGATGAACATTTAGGTCATTTTCGTCCTCCCTAGGCTTATTCTTGTCCAATTAGGGTTTTTAAGCAATCTTGTGCATCCAATAAGTTCATTTGTGTCATTGGATGAACATTTAGGTCATTTTCGTCCTCCCTAGGCTTATTCTTGTTCAATTAGGGTTTCTAACCAATCTTGTGCATCCAATAGGTGTGTTTGTGTCATTGGATGAACATTTAGGTCATTTTCGTCCTCCCTAGTCTTATTCTTGTCCAATTAGGGTTTTAAGCCATCTTGTGTATCCAATAAGTTCATTTGTGTCATTGGATGAACATTTAGGTCATTTTCGTCCTCCCTAGGCTTAGTTTTGTGCAATTAGGGTTTCTAACCAATCTTGTGCATCCAATAGGTGTGTTTGTGTCATTAGATGAACATTTAGGTCATTTTCATCCTCCCTAGGCTTATTGTTGTCCAATTAGGGTTCTTAACCAATCTTGTGCATCCAATAGGTGTGTTTGTGTCATTGGATGAACATTTAGGTCATTTTCGTCCTCCCTAGGCCTATTCTTGTCCAATTAGGGTTTTTAACCAATCTTGTGCATCCAATAAGTTCATTTGTGTCATTGGATGAACATTTAGGTCATTTTCGTTCACCCTAGGCTTATTCTTGTCCAATTAGGGTTTTTAACTAATATTGTGCATCCAATAAGTTCATTTGTGTCATTGGATGGACATCTATGTCATCTTCGTCCTCCCAAGGCTTATTCTTGTCCAATTAGGGTTTTTAACCAATCTTGTGCATCCAATAGGTGTGTTTGTGTCATTGGATGAACATTTAGGTCATTTTCGTCCTCCATAGTCTTATTCTTGTCCAATTAGGGTTTTAAGCAATCTTGTGCATCCAATAAGTTCATTTGTGTCATTGGATGAACATTTAGGTCATTTTCGTCCTCCCTAGGCTTATTCTTGTCCAATTAGGGTTTTTAAGCAATCTTGTGCATCCAATAAGTTCATTTGTGTCATTGGATGAACATTTAGGTCATTTTCGTCCTCCCTAGGCTTATTCTTGTTCAATTAATGTTTCTAACCAATATTGTGCATCCAATAGGTGTGTTGGTGTCATTGGATGAACATTTAGGTCATTTTCGTCCTCCCTAGGCTTATTCTTGTCTAATTAGGGTTTTTAAGCAATCTTGTGCATCCAATAAGTTCATTTGTGTCATTGGATGAACATTTAGGTCATTTTCGTCCTCCCTAGGCTTATTCTTGTCCAATTAGGGTTTTTAACTAATCTTGTGCATCCAATAAGTTCATTTGTGTCATTGGATGGACATCTATGTCATCTTCGTCCTCCCAAGGCTTATTCTTGTCCAATTAGGGTTTTTAACCAATCTTGTGCATCCAATAGGTGTGTTTGTGTCATTGGATGAACATTTAGGTCATTTTCGTCCTCCCTAGTCTTATTCTTGTCCAATTAGGGTTTTAAGCAATCTTGTGCATCCAATAAGTTCATTTGTGTCATTGGATGAACATTTAGGTCATTTTCGTCCTCCCTAGGCTTATTCTTGTCCAATTAGGGTTTTTAAGCAGTCTTTTGCATCAAAAAAGTTCATTTGTGTCATTGGATGAACATTTAGGTCATTTTCGTCCTCCCTAGGCTTATTCTTGTTCAATTAGGGTTTCTAACCAATCTTGTGCATCCAATAGGTGTGTTTGTGTCATTGGATGAACATTTAGGTCATTTTCGTCCTCCCTAGTCTTATTCTTGTCCAATTAGGGTTTTAAGCAATCTTGTGCATCCAATAAGTTCATTTGTGTCATTGGATGAAAATTTAGGTGATTTTCGTCCTCCATAGGCTTAGTTTTGTGCAATTAGGGTTTTTAACCAATCTGGTGCATCCAATAGGTGTGTTTGTGTCAATAGATGAACATTTTGGTCATTTTCATCCTCCCTAGGCTTATTGTAGTCCAATTAGGGTTTTTAAGCAATCTTGTGCATCCAATGAGTTCATTTGTGTCTTTGGATGAACATTTAGGTCATTTTCGTCCTCCCTAGGCTTATTCTTGTCCAATTAGGGTTTTTAAGCAATCTTGTGCATCCAATAAGTTCATTTGTGTCATTGGATGAACATTTAGGTCATTTTCGTCCTCCCTAGGCTTATTCTTGTTCAATTATGGTTTCCAACCAATCTTGTGCATCCAATAGGTGTGTTTGTGTCATTGGATGAACATTTAGGTCATTTTCGTCCTCCCTAGTCTTATTCTTGTCCAATTAGGGTTTTAAGCAATCTTGTGCATCCAATAAGTTCATTTGTGTCATTGGATGAACATTTAGGTCATTTTCGTCCTCCCTAGGCTTATTCTTGTCCAATTAGGGTTTTTAACCAATCTTGTGCATCCAATAAGTTCATTTGTGTTATTGGATGAACATTTAGGTCATTTTCTTCCTCCCTAGGCTTATTATTGTCCAATTAGGGTTTTTAACCAATCTTGTGCATCCAATAAGTTCATTTGTGTCATTGGGTGAACATTTAGGTCATTTTCGTCCTCCCTAGGCTTATTCTTGTCCAATTAGGGTTTCTAACCAATCTTGTGCATCCAATAGGTGTGTTTGTGACATTGGATGAACATTTAGGTCTTTTTCGTCCTCCCTAGGCTTATTCTTGTCCCATTAGGGTTTTTAACAAATCTTGTGCATCCAATAAGTTCAATTGTGTCATTGGATGAAAATTTAGGTCATTTTCGTCCTCCCTAGGCTTATTCTTGTCCAATTAGGGTTTCTAACCAATCTTGTGTATCCAATAGGTGAGTTTGTGTCACTGGATGAACATTTAGGTCATTTTCGTCCTCCCAATGCTTATTCTTGTCCAATTAGGGTTTTTAACCAATCTTGTGCATCCAATAGGTGTGTTTGTGTCATTGGATGAACATTTAGGTCATTTTCGTCCTCCCTAGGCTTATTCTTGTCCAATTAGGGTTTTTAACCAATCTTGTGCATCCAATAAGTTCATTTGTGTCATTGGATGAACATTTAGGTCATTTTCGTCCTCCCTAGGCTTATTCTTGTCCAATTAGGGTTTTTAACCAATCTTGTGCATCCAATAAGTTCATTTGTGTCATTGGATGAATATTTAGGTCATTTTCGTCCTCCCTAGGCTTATTCTTATCTAATTAGGGTTTTTAACCAATCTTGTGCATCCAATAAGTTCATTTGTGTCATTGGATGAACAATTAGGTCATTTTCGTCCTCCCTAGGCTTATTCTTGTCCAATTAGGGTTTTTAACCAATCTTGTGCATCCAATAAGTTCATTTGTGTCATTGGATGAACATTTAGGTCATTTTCGTCCTCCCTAGGCATAGTCTTGTCCAATTAGGGTTTTTAAGCAATCTTGTGCATCCAATAGGTGTGTTTGTGTCATTGGATGAACATTTAGGTCATTTTCGTCCTCCCTAGGCTTATTCTTGTCCAATTAGGGTTTTTAACCAATCTTGTGCATCCAATAGGTGTGTTTGTGTCATTGGATGAACATTTAGGACATTTTCGTCCTCCCTAGTCTTATTCTTGTCCAATTAGGGTTTTTAACCAATCTTGTGCATCCAATAAGTTCATTTGTGTCATTGGATGAACATTTAGGTCATTTTCGTCCTCCCTAGGCTTATTCTTGTCCAATTAGGGTTTTTAAGCAATCTTGTGCATCCAATAAGTTCATTTGTGTCATTGGATGAACATTTAGGTCATTTTCGTCCTCCCTAGGCATATTCTTGTCCAATTTGGGTTTTTAACCAATCTTGTGCATCCAATAGGTGTATTTGTGTCATTGGATGAACATTTAGGTCATTTTCGTCCTCCCTAGGCTTATTCTTGTCCAATTAGGGTTTTTAAGCAATCTTGTGCATCCAATAAGTTCATTTGTGTCATTGGATGAACATTTAGGTCATTTTCGTCCTCCCTAGGCTTATTCTTGTCCAATTAGGGTTTCTAACCAATCTTGGGCATCCAATAGGTGTGTTTGTGTCATTGGATGAACATTTAGGCCATTTTCGTCCTCCCTAGGCTTATTCTTGTCTAATTAGGGTTTTTAAGCAATCTTGTGCATCCAATAAGTTCATTTGTGTCATTGGATGAACATTTAGGTCATTTTCGTCCACCCTAGGCTTATTCTTGTCCAATTAGGGTTTTTAACCAATCTTGTGCATCCAATAAGTTCATGCGTGTCATTGGATGAACATTTAGGTCATTTTTGTTCTCCCAAGGCTTATTCTTGTCCAATTAGGTTTTTTAACCAATCTTGTGCATCCAATAAGTTCATTTGTGTCATTGGATGAACATTTAGGTCATTTTCGTCCTCCCTAGGCTTATTCTTGTCCAATTAGGGTTTTTAAGCAATCTTGTACATCCAATCAGTTCATTTGTGTCATTTGATGAACATTTAGGTCATTTTCGTCCTCCCTAGGCTTATTCTTGTTTAATTAAGGTTTCTAACCAATCTTGTGCATCCAATAGGTGTGTTTGTGTCATTGGATGAACATTTAGGTCATTTTCGTCCTCCCTAGTCTTATTCTTGTCCAATTAGGGTTTTAAGCAATCTTGTGCATCCAATAAGTTCATTTGTGTCATTGGATGAACATTTAGGTTATTTTCATCCTCACTAGGCTTAGTTTTGTGCAATTAGGGTTTTTAACCAATCTTGTGCATCCAATAGGTGTGTTTGTGTCATTAGATGAACATTTAGGTCATTTTCATCCTCCCTAGGCTTATTGTTGTCCAATTAGGGTTTTTAACCAATCTTGTGCATCCAATAGGTGTGTTTGTGTCATTGGATGAACATTTAGGTCATTTTCGTTCACCCTAGGCTTATTCTTGTCCAATTAGGGTTTTTAACTAATCTTGTGCATCCAATAAGTTCATTTGTGTCATTGGATGGACATCTATGTCATCTTCGTCCTCCCAAGGCTTATTCTTGTCCAATTAGGGTTTTTAACCAATCTTGTGCATCCAATAGGTGTGTTTGTGTCATTGGATGAACATTTAGGTCATTTTCGTCCTCCCTAGTCTTATTCTTGTCCAATTAGGGTTTTAAGCAATCTTGTGCATCCAATAAGTTCATTTGTGTCATTGGATGAACATTTAGGTCATTTTCGTCCTCCCTAGGCTTATTCTAGTCCAATTAGGGTTTATAAGCAATCTTGTGCATCCAATAAGTTCATTTGTGTCATTGGATGAACATTTAGGTCATTTTCGTCCTCCCTAGGCTTATTCTTGTCCAATTAGGGTTTCTAACCAATCTTTTGCATCCAATAGGTGTGTTTGTGTCATTGGATGAACATTTAGGTCATTTTCGTCCTCCCTAGTCTTATTCTTGTCCCATTAGGGTTTTAAGCAATCTTGTGTATCCAATAAGTTCATTTGTGTCATTGGATGAACATTTAGGTCATTTTCTTCCTCCCTAGGCTTAGTTTTGTGCAATTAGGGTTTTTAACCAATCTTGTGCATCCAATAGGTGTGTTTGTGTCATTAGATGAACATTTAGGTCATTTTCATCCTCCCTAGGCTTATTGTTGTCCAATTAGGGTTTTTAAGCAATCTTGTGCATCCAATAAGTTCATTTGTGTCATTGGATGAACATTTAGGTCATTTTCGTCCTCCCTAGGCTTATTCTTGTCCAATTAGGGTTTCTAACCAATCTTTTGCATCCAATAGGTGTGTTTGTGTCATTGGATGGACATTTAGGTCATTTTCGTCCTCCCTAGTCTTATTCTTGTCCAATTAGGGTTTTAAGCAATCTTGTGCATCCAATAAGTTCATTTGTGTCATTGGATGAACATTTAGGTCATTTTCGTCCTCCCTAGTCTTATTCTTGTCCAATTAGGGTTTTAAGCCAATCTTGTGCATCCAATAGGTGTGTGTTTGTGTCATTTGATGAACATTTAGGTCATTTTCGTCCTCCCATGGCTTATTCTTATCCAATTAGGGTTTTAAGCAATCTTGTGCATCCAATAAGTTCATTTGTGTCATTGGATTAAGATTTAAGTCATTTTCGTCCTCCCTAGGCTTATTCTTGTCAAGTTAGGGTTTTTAACCAATCTTGTGCATCCAATAGGTGTGTTTGTGCCATTGGATGAACATTTATGTCATTTTCGTCCTCCCAAGGCTTATTCTTGTCCAATTAGGGTTTTTAACCAATCTTGTGCATCCAATAAGTTCATTTGTGTCATTGGATGAACATTTAGGTCATTTTCGTCCTCCCTAGGCTTATTCTTGTCCAATTAGGGTTTTTAAGCAATCTTGTCAATCCAATAAGTTCATTTGTGTCATTGGATGAACATTTAGGTTATTTTCGTCCTCACTAGGCTTAGTTTTGTGCAATTAGGGTTTTTAACCAATCTTGTGCATCCAATAGGTGTGTTTGTGTCATTAGATGAACATTTAGGTCATTTTCATCCTCCCTAGGCTTATTGTTGTCCAATTAGGGTTTTTAACCAATCTTGTGCATCCAATAGGTGTGTTTGTGTCATTTGATGAACATTTAGGTCATTTTCATCCTCCCTAGTCTTATTCTCGTCCAATTAGGGTTTAAAGCAATCTTGTGCATCCAATAAGTTCATTTGTGTCATTGGATTAAGATTTAAGTAATTTTCGTCCTCCCTAGGCTTATTCTTGTTCAATTAGGGTTTCTAACCAATCTTGTGCATCCAATAGGTGTGTTTGTGTCATTGGATGAACATTTAGGTCATTTTCGTCCTCCCTAGTCTTATTCTTGTCCTATTAGGGTTTTAAGCAATCTTGTGTATCCAATAAGTTCATTTGTGTCATTGGATGAACATTTAGGTCATTTTCGTCCTCCCTAGGCTTAGTTTTGTGCAATTAGGGTTTTTAACCAATCTTGTGCATCCAATAGGTGTGTTTGTGTCATTAGATGAACATTTAGGTCATTTTCATCCTCCCTAGGCTTATTATTGTCCAATTAGGGTTTTTAACCAATCTTGTGCATCCAATAGGAGTGTTTGTGTCATTGGAAGAACATTTAGGTCATTTTCGTCCTCCCAAGGCTTATTCTTGTCCAATTAGGGTTTTTAACCTATCTTGTGCATCCAATAGGTGTGTTTGTTTCATTGGATGAACATTTAGGTCATTTTCGTCCACCCTAGGCTTATTCTTGTCCAATTAGTGTTTTTAACTAATCTTGTGCATCCAATAAGTTCATTTGTGTCATTGGATGAACATTTATGTCATTTTCGTCCTCCCAAGGCTTATTTTTGTCCAATTAGGGTTTTTAACCAATCTTGTGCATCCAATAGGTGTGTTTCTGTCATTGGATGAACATTTAGGTCATTTTCGTCCTCCCTAGTCTTATTCTTGTCCAATTAGGGTTTTTAACTAATCTTGTGCATCCAATAAGTTCATATATGTCATTGGATGAACATTTAGGTCATTTTCGTCCACCCTAGGCTTATTCTTGTCCAATTAGTGTTTTTAACTAATCTTGTGCATCCAGTATGTTCATATGTGTCATTGGATGAACATTTAGGTCATTTTCGTCCACCCTAGGCTTATTCTTGTCCAATTAGTGTTTTTAACTAATCTTGTGCATCCAATAAGTTCATTTGTGTCATTGGATGAACATTTATGTCATTTTCGTCCTCCCAAAGCTTATTCTTGTCCAATTAGGGTTTTTAAGCAATCTTGTGCATCATAAAAGTTCATTTGTGTCATTGGATGAACATTTAGGTCATTTTCGTCCTCCCTAGGCTTATTCTTGTTCAATTAGGGTTTCTAACCAATCTTGTGCATCCAATAGGTGTGTTTGTGTCATTGGATGAACATTTAGGTCATTTTCGTCCTCCCTAGTCTTATTCTTGTCCAATTAGGGTTTTAAGCCATCTTGTGTATCCAATAAGTTCATTTGTGTCATTGGATGAACATTTAGGTCATTTTCGTCCTCCCTAGGCTTAGTTTTGTGCAATTAGGGTTTTTAACCAATCTTGTGCATCCAGTAGGTGTGTTTGTGTCATTAGATGAACATTTAGGTCATTTTCATCCTCCCTAGGCTTATTGTTGTCCAATTAGGGTTTTTAACCAATCTTGTGCATCCAATAGGTGTGTTTGTGTCATTGGATGAACATTTAGGTCATTTTCGTCCTCCCTAGGCTTATTCTTGTCCAATTAGGGTTTTTAACCAATCTTGTGCATCCAATAAGTTCATTTGTGTCATTGGATGAACATTTAGGTCATTTTCGTTCACCCTAGGCTTATTCTTGTCCAATTAGGGTTTTTAACTAATCTTGTGCATCCAATAAGTTCATTTGTGTCATTGGATTGACATTTATGTCATTTTCGTCCTCCCAAGGCTTATTCTTGTCCAATTAGGGTTTTTAACCAATCTTGTGCATCCAATAGGTGTGTTTGTGTCATTGGATGAACATTTAGGTCATTTTCGTCCTCCCTAGTCTTATTCTTGTCCAATTAGGGTTTTAAGCAATCTTGTGCATCCAATAAGTTCATTTGTGTCATTGGATGAACATTTAGGTCATTTTCGTCCTCTCTAGGCTTATTCTTGTCCAATTAGGGTTTCTAACCAATCTTGTGCATCCAATAAGTTCATTTGTGTCATTGGATGAACATTTAGGTCATTTTCGTCCTCCCTAGGCTTATTCTTGTCCAATTAAGGTTTCTAACCAATCTTTTGCATCCAATAGGTGTATTTGTGTCATTGGATGAACATTTAGGTCATTTTCGTCCTCCCTAGTCTTATTCTTGTCCAATTAGGGTTTTAAGCAATCTTGTGCATCCAATAAGTTCATTTGTGTCATTGGATGAACATTTAGGTCATTTTCGTCCTCCCTAGTCTTATTCTTGTCCAATTAGGGTTTTAAGCCAATCTTGTGCATCAATTAGGTGTGTGTTTGTGTCATTTGATGAACATTTAGGTCATTTTCGTCCTCCCAAGGCTTATTCTTATCCGATTAGGGTTTTAAGCAATCTTGTGCATCCAATAAGTTCATTTGTGTCATTGGATTAAGATTTAAGTCATTTTCGTCCTCCCTAGGCTTATTCTTGTCAAGTTAGGGTTTTTAACCAATCTTGTGCATCCAATAGGTGTGTTTGTGTCATTGGATGAACATTTATGTCATTTTCGTCCTCCCAAGGCTTATTCTTGTCCAATTAGGGTTTTTAACCAATCTTGTGCATCCAATAAGTTCATTTGTGTCATTGGATGAACATTTAGGTCATTTTCGTCCTCCCTAGGCTTATTCTTGTCCAATTAGGATTTTTAAGCAATCTTGTGCATCCAATAAGTTCATTTGTGTCATTGGATGAACATTTAGGTCATTTTCGTCCTCCCTAGGCTTATTCTTGTTCAATTAGGGTTTCTAACCAATCTTGTGCATCCAATAGGTGTGTTTGTGTCATTGGATGAACATTTAGGTCATTTTCGTCCTCCCTAGTCTTATTCTTGTCCTATTAGGGTTTTAAGCAATCTTGTGTATCCAATAAGTTCATTTGTGTCATTGGATGAACATTTAGGTCATTTTTGTCCTCCCTAGGCTTAGTTTTGTGCAATTAGGGTTTTTAACCAATCTTGTGCATCCAATAGGTGTGTTTGTGTCATTAGATGAACATTTAGGTCATTTTCATCCTCCGTAGGCTTATTATTGTCCAATTAGGGTTTTTAACCAATCTTGTGCATCCAATAGGTGTGTTTGTGTCATTGGATGAACATTTAGGTCATTTTCGTCCTCCCTAGTCTTATTCTTGTCCAATTAGTGTTTTTAACTAATCTTGTGCATCCAATAAGTTCATTTGTGTCATTGGATGAACATTTATGTCATTTTCGTCCTCCCTAGGCTTATTCTTGTCCAATTAGGGTTTTTAAGCAATCTTGTGCATCCAAAAAGTTCATTTGTGTCATTGGATGAAGATTTAGGTCATTTTCGTCCTCCCTAGGCTTATTCTTGTCCAATTAGGGTTTCTAACCAATCTTTTGCATCCAATAGGTGTGTTTGTGTCATTGGATGAACATTTAGGTCATTTTCGTCCTCCCTAGTCTTATTCTTGTCCAATTAGGGTTTTAAGCAATCTTGTGCATCCAATAAGTTCATTTGTGTCATTGGATGAACATTTAGGTCATTTTCGTCCTCCCTAGTCTTATTCTTGTCCAATTAGGGTTTTAAGCCAATCTTGTGCATCCAATAGGTGTATGTTTGTGTCATTTGATGAACATTTAGGTCATTTTCGTCCTCCCATGGCTTATTCTTATCCAATTAGGGTTTTAAGCAATCTTGTGCATCCAATAAGTTCATTTGTGTCATTGGATTAAAATTTAAGTCATTTTCGTCCTCCCTAGGCTTATTCTTGTCAAGTTAGGGTTTTTAACCAATCTTGTGCATCCAATAGGTGTGTTTGTGTCATTGGATGAACATTTATGTCATTTTCGTCCTCCCAAGGCTTATTCTTGTCCAATTAGGGTTTTTAACCAATCTTGTGCATCCAATAAGTTCATTTGTGTCATTGGATGAACATTTAGGTCATTTCCGTCCTCCCTAGGTTTATTCTTGTTCAATTAGGGTTTCTAACCAATCTTGTGCATCCAATAGGTGTGTTTGTGTCATTGGATGAACATTTAGGTCATTTTCGTCCTCCCTAGTCTTATTCTTGTCCAATTAGGGTTTTAAGCAATCTTGTGCATCTAATAAGTTCATTTGTGTCATAGGATGAACATTTAGGTCATTTTCGTCCTCCCTAGGCTTATTCTTGTCCAATTAGGGTTTTTAAGCAATCTTGTGCATCCAATAAGTTCATTTGTGTCATTGGATGAACATTTATGTCATTTTCGTCCTCCCAAGGCTTATTTTTGTCCAATTAGGGTTTTTAACCAATCTTGTGCATCCAATAGGTGTGTTTCTGTCATTGGATGAACATTTAGGTCATTTTCGTCCTCCCTAGTCTTATTCTTGTCCAATTAGGGTTTTTAACTAATCTTGTGCATCCAATAAGTTCATATATGTCATTGGATGAACATTTAGGACATTTTCGTCCACCCTAGGCTTATTCTTGTCCAATTAGTGTTTTTAACTAATCTTGTGCATCCAATAAGTTCATATGTGTCATTGGATGAACATTTAGGTCATTTTCGTCCACCCTAGGCTTATTCTTGTCCAATTAGTGTTTTTAACTAATCTTGTGCATCCAATAAGTTCATTTGTGTCATTGGATGAACATTTATGTCATTTTCGTCCTCCCAAAGCTTATTCTTGTCCAATTAGGGTTTTTAACCAATCTTGTGCATCCAATAGGTGTGTTTGTGTCATTGGATGAACATTTAGGTCATTTTCGTCCTCCCTAGTCTTATTCTTGTCCAATTAGGGTTTTAAGCAATCTTGTGCATCTAATAAGTTCATTTGTGTCATTGGATGAACATTTAGGTCATTTTCGTCGTCCCTAGTCTTATTCTTGTCCAATTAGGGTTTTAAGCCAATCTTGTGCATCCAATAGGTGTGTTTGTGTCATTTGATGAACATTTAGGTCATTTACGTCCTCCCAAGGCTTCTTCTTATCCAATTATGGTTTTAAGCAATCTTTTGCATCCAATAAGTTCATTTGTGTCATTGGATTAAGATTTAAGTCATTTTCGTCCTCCCTAGGCTTATTCTTGTCCAGTTAGGGTTTTTAACCAATCTTGTGCATCCAATTGGTGTGTTTGTGTCATTGGATGAACATTTAGGTCATTTTCGTCCTCTCTAGGCTTATTCTTGTCCAATTAGGGTTTTTAACCAATCTTGTGCATCCAATAGGTGTGTTTGTGTCATTGGATGAACATTTAGGTCATTTTCGTCCTCCCTAGGCTTATTCTTGTCCAATTAGGGTTTTTAACCAATCTTGTGCATCCAATAGGTGTGTTTGTGTCATTGGATGAACATTTAGGTCATTTTCGTCCTCCCTAGGCTTATTCTTGTCCAATTAGGGTTTTTAACCAATCTTGTGCATCCAATAGGTGTGTTTGTGTAATTGGATGAACATTTAGGTCATTTTCGTCCTCCCTAGGCTTATTCTTGTCAAATTAGGGTTTCTAACCAATCTTTTGCATCCAATAGGTGTATTTGTTTCATTGGATGAACATTTAGGTCATTTTCGTCCTCCCTAGGCTTATTCTTGTCCAATTAGGGTTTTTAAGCAATCTTGTGCATCCAATAAGTTCATTTGTGTCATTGGATGAACATTTAGGTCATTTTCGTCCTCCCTAGGCTTATTCTTGTTCAATTAGGGTTTCTATCCAATCTTGTGCATCCAATAGGTGTGTTTGTGTCATTGGATGAACATTTAGGTCATTTTCGTCCTCCCTAGTCTTATTCTTGTCCAATTAGGGTTTTAAGCCATCTTGTGTATCCAATAAGTTCATTTGTGTCATTGGATGAACATTTAGGTCATTTTCGTCCTCCCTAGGCTTAGTTTTGTGCAATTAGGGTTTTGAACCAATCTTGTGTATCCAATAGGTGTGTTTGTGTCATTAGATGAACATTTAGGTCATTTTCATCCTCCCTAGGCTTATTCTTGTCCAATTAGGATATTTAAGCAATCTTGTGCGTCCAATAAGTTCATTTGTGTCATTGGATGAACATTTAGGTCATTTTCGTCCTCCCTAGGCTTATTCTTGTCCAATTAGGGTTTCTAACCAATCTTTTGCATCCAATAGGTGTGTTTGTGTCATTGGATGAACATTTAGGTCATTTTCGTCCTCCCTAGTCTTATTCTTGTCCAATTAGGGTTTTAAGCAATCTTGTGCATCCAATAAGTTCATTTGTGTCATTGGATGAACATTTAGGTCATTTTCGTCCTCCCTAGTCTTATTCTTGTCCAATTAGGGTTTTAAGCCAATCTTGTGCATCCAATAAGTTCATTTGTGTCATTGGATGAACATTTAGGTCATTTTCGTCCTCCCAAGGCTTATTCTTATCCAATTAGGGTTTTAAGCAATATTGTGCATCCAATAAGTTCATTTGTGTCATTGGATTAATATTTAAGTCATTTTCGTCCTCCCAAGGCTTATTCTTGTCAAGTTAGGGTTTTTAACCAATCTTGTGCATCCAATAGGTGTGTTTGTGTCATTGGATGAACATTTATGTCATTTTCGTCCTCCCAAGGCTTATTCTTGTCCAATTAGGGTTTTTAACCAATCTTGTGCATCCAATAAGTTCATTTGTGTCATTGGATGAACATTTAGGTCATTTTCGTCCTCCCTAGGCTTATTCTTGACCAATTAGGGTTTTTAAGCAATCTTGTGCATCCAATAAGTTCATTTGTGTCATTGGATGAACATTTAGGTCATTTTCGTCCTCCCTAGGCTTATTCTTGTCCAATTAGGGTTTCTAACCAATCTTTTGCATCCAATAGGTGTGTTTGTGTCATTGGATGAACATTTAGGTCATTTTCGTCCTCCCTAGTCTTATTCTTGTCCCATTAGGGTTTTAAGCAATCTTGTGTATCCAATAAGTTCATTTGTGTCATTGGATGAACATTTAGGTCATTTTCTTCCTCCCTAGGCTTAGTTTTGTGCAATTAGGGTTTTTAACCAATCTTGTGCATCCAATAGGTGTGTTTGTGTCATTAGATGAACATTTAGGTCATTTTCATCCTCCCTAGGCTTATTGTTGTCCAATTAGGGTTTTTAAGCAATCTTGTGCATCCAATAAGTTCATTTGTGTCATTGGATGAACATTTAGGTCATTTTCGTCCTCCCTAGGCTTATTCTTGTCCAATTAGGGTTTCTAACCAATCTTTTGCATCCAATAGGTGTGTTTGTGTCATTGGATGGACATTTAGGTCATTTTCGTCCTCCCTAGTCTTATTCTTGTCCAATTAGGGTTTTAAGCAATCTTGTGCATCCAATAAGTTCATTTGTGTCATTGGATGAACATTTAGGTCATTTTCGTCCTCCCTAGTCTTATTCTTGTCCAATTAGGGTTTTAAGCCAATCTTGTGCATCCAATAGGTGTGTGTTTGTGTCATTTGATGAACATTTAGGTCATTTTCGTCCTCCCATGGCTTATTCTTATCCAATTAGGGTTTTAAGCAATCTTGTGCATCCAATAAGTTCATTTGTGTCATTGGATTAAGATTTAAGTCATTTTCGTCCTCCCTAGGCTTATTCTTGTCAAGTTAGGGTTTTTAACCAATCTTGTGCATCCAATAGGTGTGTTTGTGTCATTGGATGAACATTTATGTCATTTTCGTCCTCCAAAGGCTTATTCTTGTCCAATTAGGGTTTTTAACCAATCTTGTGCATCCAATAAGTTCATTTGTGTCATTGGATGAACATTTAGGTCATTTCCGTCCTCCCTAGGTTTATTCTTGTTCAATTAGGGTTTCTAACCAATCTTGTGCATCCAATAGGTGTGTTTGTGTCATTGGATGAACATTTAGGTCATTTTCGTCCTCCCTAGTCTTATTCTTGTCCAATTAGGGTTTTAAGCAATCTTGTGCATCTAATAAGTTCATTTGTGTCATAGGATGAACATTTAGGTCATTTTCGTCCTCCCTAGGCTTATTCTTGTCCAATTAGGGTTTTTAAGCAATCTTGTGCATCCAATAAGTTCATTTGTGTCATTGGATGAACATTTATGTCATTTTCGTCCTCCCAAGGCTTATTTTTGTCCAATTAGGGTTTTTAACCAATCTTGTGCATCCAATAGGTGTGTTTCTGTCATTGGATGAACATTTAGGTCATTTTCGTCCTCCCTAGTCTTATTCTTGTCCAATTAGGGTTTTTAACTAATCTTGTGCATCCAATAAGTTCATATATGTCATTGGATGAACATTTAGGACATTTTCGTCCACCCTAGGCTTATTCTTGTCCAATTAGTGTTTTTAACTAATCTTGTGCATCCAATAAGTTCATATGTGTCATTGGATGAACATTTAGGTCATTTTCGTCCACCCTAGGCTTATTCTTGTCCAATTAGTGTTTTTAACTAATCTTGTGCATCCAATAAGTTCATTTGTGTCATTGGATGAACATTTATGTCATTTTCGTCCTCCCAAAGCTTATTCTTGTCCAACTAGGGTTTTTAAGCAATCTTGTGCATCCAAAAAGTTCATTTGTGTCATTGGATGAACATTTAGGTCATTTTCGTCCTCCCTAGGCTTATTCTTGTTCAATTAGGGTTTCTAACCAATCTTGTGCATCCAATAGGTGTGTTTGTGTCATTGGATGAACATTTAGGTCATTTTCGTCCTCCCTAGTCTTATTCTTGTCCAATTAGGGTTTTTAACCAATCTTGTGCATCCAATAAGTTCATTTGTGTCATTGGATGAACATTTAGGTCATTTTCGTCCTCCCTAAGCTTATTCTTGTCCAATTAGGGTTTTTAACCAATCTTGTGCATCCAATATGTTCATTTGTGTCATTGGATTAACATTTAGGTCATTTTCGTCCTTCCTAGGCTTATTCTTGTCCAATTAGGGTTTCTAACCAATCTTGTGCATCAAATAGGTGTGTTTGTGTCATTGGATGAACATTTAGGTCATTTTCGTCCTCCCTAGTCTTATTCTTGTCCAATTAGGGTTTTTAACCAATCTTGTGCATCCAATAAGTTCATTTGTGTCATTGGATGAACATTTAGGTCATTTTCGTCATCCCAAGGCTAATTCTTGTCCAATTAGGGTTTCTAACCAATCTTGTGCATCCAATAGGTGTGTTTGTGTCATTGGATGAACATTTAGGTCATTTTCGTCCTCCTTAGTCTTATTCTTGTCCAATTAGGGTTTTAACCAATCTTGTGCATCCAATAAGTTCATTTGTGTCATTGGATGAATAGTTAGGTCATTTTCGTCCTCCCTAGGCTTATTCTTGTCAAATTAGGGTTTCTAACCAATCTTGTGCATCCAATAGGTGTGTTTGTGTCATTGGATGAACATTTAGGTCATTTTCGTCCTCCCTAGGCTTATTCTTGTCCAATTAGGGTTTTTAACCAATCTTGTGCATCCAATAGGTGTGTTTGTGTCATTGGATGAACAATTAGATCATTTTCGTCCTCCCTAGGCTTATTCGGGTCCAATTATGGTTTTTAACCAATCTTGTGCATCCAATAAGTTCATTTGTGACCTTGGATGAAAATTTAGGTCATTTTCGTCCTCCCTAGGCTTATTCTTGTCCAATTAGGGTTTCTAACCAATCTTGTGCATCCAATAAGTTTATTTGTGTCATTGGATGAACATTTAGGTCATTTTCGTCCTCCCTAGGCTTATTCTTGTCCAATTAGGGTTTTTAACCAATCTTGTGCATCCAATATGTTCATTTGTGTCATTGGATAAACATTTAAGTCATTTTCATCCTCCCTAGGCTTATTCTTGTCCAATTAAGGTTTCTAACCAATCTTGTGCATCCAATAGGTGTGTTTGTGTCATTGGATGAACATTTAGGTCATTTTCGTCCTCCCTAGTCTTATTCTTGTCCAATTAGGGTTTTAAGCAATCTTGTGCATCCAATAAGTTCATTTGTGTCATTGGATGAATATTTAAGTCATTTTCATCCTCCCTAGGCTTATTCTTGTCCAATTAGGGTTTCTAAACAATCTTGTGCATCCAATAGGTGTGTTTGTGTCATTGGATGAACATTTAGGTCATTTTCGTCCTCCCAAGGCTTATTCTTGTCCAATTAGGGTTTTTAACCAATCTTGTGCATCCAATAGGTGTGTTTGTGTCATTGGATGAACATTTAGGTCATTTTCGTCCTCCCTAGGCTTATTCTTGTCCAATTAGGGTTTTTAACCAATCTTGTGCATCCAATAGGTGTGTTTAGTCATTTGATGAACATTTAGGTTATTTTCATCCTCCCTAGGCTTATTCTTGTCCAATTATGGTTTTTAACCAATCTTGTGCATCCAATAAGTTCATTTGTGTCGTTGGATTAACATTTAGGTCATTTTCGTCCTCCCTAGGCTTATTCTTGTCCAATTAGGGTTTCTAACCAATCTTGTGCATCCAATAGGTGTGTTTGTATCATTGGATGAACATTTAGGTCATTTTCGTCCTCCCTATGCTTATTCTTGTCCAATTAGGGTTTTTAACCAATCTTGTGCATCCAATAGGTGTGTTTGTGTCATTGGATGAACATTTAGGTCATTTTCGTCCTCCCTAGGCTTATTCTTGTCCAATTAGGGTTTTTAACCAATCTTGTGAATCCAATAGGTGTGTTTGTGTCATTGGATGAACATTTAGGTCATTTTCGTCCTCCCTAGGCTTATTCTTGTCCAATTAGGGTTTTTAACCAATCTTGTGCATCCAATAAGTTCATTTGTGTCATTGGGTGAACATTTAGTTCATTTTCGTCCTCCCTAGGCTTATTCTTGTCCAATTAGGGTTTCTAACCAATCTTGTGCATCCAATAGGTGTGTTTAGTCATTTGATGAACATTTAGGTCATTTTCGTCCTCCCTAGGCTTATTCTTGTCCAATTAGGGTTTTTAACCAATCTTGTGCATCCAATAGGTGTGTTTGTGTCATTGGATGAACATTTAGGTCATTTTCGTCCTCCCTAGGCTTATTCTTGTCCAATTAGGGTTTTTAACCAATCTTTTGCCTCCAATAAGTTCATTTGTGTCATTGGATTAACATTTAGGTCATTTTCGTCCTTCCTAGGCTTATTCTTGTCCAATTAGGGTTTTTAACCAATCTTGTGCATCCAATAAGTTCATTTGTGTCATTGGATTAACATTTAGGTCATTTTCGTCCTCCCTAGGCTTATTGTTGTCCAATTAGGGTTTCTAACCAATCTTGTGCATCCAATAGGTGTGTTTGTGTCATTGGATGAACATTTAGGTCATTTTCGTCCTCCCTAGTCTTATTCTTGTCCAATTAGGGTTTTTAACCAATCTTGTGCATCCAATAAGTTTATTTGTGTCATTGGATTAACATTTAGGTCATTTTCGTCCTCCCTAGGCTTATTCTTGTCCAATTAGGGTTTTTAACCAATCTTGTGTATCCAATAGGTGTGTTTGTGTCATTGGATGATCAATTAGGTCATTTTCGTCCTCCATAGGCTTATTCTTGTCCAATTAGGGTTTTTAACCAATCTTGTGCATCCAATAGGTGTGTTTGTGTCATTGGATGAACATTTAGGTCATTTTCGTCCTCCCTAGGCTTATTCTTGTCCAATTAGGGTTTTTAACCAATCTTGTGCATCCAATAAGTTCATTTGTGTCATTGGATGAACATTTAGATCATTTTCGTCCTCCCTATGCTTATTCTTGTCCAATTAGGGTTTTTAACCAATCTTGTGCATCCAATAGGTGTGTTTGTGTCATTGGATGAACATTTAGGTCATTTTCGTCCTCCCTAGGCTTATTCTTGTCCAATTAGGGTTTTTAACCAATATTGAGCATCCAATAGGTGTTTTTGTGTCATTGGATGAACATTTAGGTCATTTTCATCCTCCCTAGGCTTATTCTTGTCCAATTAGGGTTTTTAACCAGTCTTGTGCATCCAATAAGTTCATTTGTGTCATTGGATTAACATTTAGGTCATTTTCGTCCTCCCTAGGCTTATTCTTGTCCAATTAGGGTTTCTAAACAATCTTGTGCATCCAATAGGTGTGTTTGTGTCATTGGATGAACATTTAGGTCACTTTCGTCCTCCCTAAGCTTATTCTTGTCCAATTAGGGTTTTAAGCAATCTTGTGCATCCAATAAGTTCATTTGTGTCATTGGATTAACATTTAGGTCATTTTCGTCCTCCCTAGGCTTATTCTTGTCAAATTAGGGTTTTTAACCAATCATGTGCATCCAATGAGTTCATTTGTGTCATTGGATGAACAATTGGGTCATTTTCGTCCACCCTAGGCTTATTCTTGTCCAATTAGGGTTTCTAACCAATCTTGTGAATCCAATAGGTGTGTTTGTGTCATTGGATGAACATTTAGGTCATTTTCGTCCTCCCTAGTCTTATTCTTGTCCAATTAGGGTTTTAAGCAATCTTGTGCATCCAATAAGTTCATTTGTGTCATTGGATGAATATTTAGGTCATTTTCATCCTCCATAGGCTTATTCTTGTCCAATTAGGGTTTCTAACCAATCTTGTGCATCCAATAGGTGTGTTTGTGTCATTGGATGAACATTTAGGTCATTTTCGTCCTCCCTAGTCTTATTCTTGTCCAATTAGGGTTTTTAACCAATCTTGTGCATCCAATAAGTTCATTTGTGTCATTGGATGAACATTTAGGTCATTTTCGTTCACCCTAGGCTTATTCTTGTCCAATTAGGGTTTTTAACTAATCTTGTGCATCCAATAAGTTCATTTGTGTCATTGGATGGACATCTATGTCATCTTCGTCCTCCCAAGGCTTATTTTTGTCCAATTAGGGTTTTTAACCAATCTTGTGCATCCAATAGGTGTGTTTGTGTCATTAGATGAACATTTAGGTCATTTTCATCCTCCCTAGGCTTATTGTTGTCCAATTAGGGTTTTTAACCAATCTTGTGCATCCAATAGGTGTGTTTGTGTCATTGGATGAACATTTAGGTCATTTTCGTTCACCCTAGGCTTATTCTTGTCCAATTAGGGTTTTTAACTAATCTTGTGCATCCAATAAGTTCATTTGTGTCATTGGATGGACATCTATGTCATCTTCGTCCTCCCAAGGCTTATTCTTGTCCAATTAGGGTTTTTAACCAATCTTGTGCATCCAATAGGTGTGTTTGTGTCATTGGATGAACATTTAGGTCATTTTCGTCCTCCCTAGTCTTATTCTTGTCCAATTAGGGTTTTAAGCAATCTTGTGCATCCAATAAGTTCATTTGTGTCATTGGATGAACATTTAGGTCATTTTCGTCCACCCTAGGCTTATTCTTGTCCAATTAGTGTTTTTAACTAATCTTGTGCATCCAATAAGTTCATTTGTGTCATTGGATGAACATTTATGTCATTTTCGTCCTCCCAAAGCTTATTGTTGTCCAACTAGTGTTTTTAACCAATCTTGTGCATCCAATAGGTGTGTTTGTGTCATTGGATGAACATTTAGGTCATTTTCGTCCTCCCTAGTCTTATTCTTGTCCAATTAGGGTTTTAAGCAATCTTGTGCATCCAATAAGTTCATTTGTGTCATTGGATGAACATTTAGGTCATTTTCGTCCTCCCTAGGCTTATTCTTGTCCAATTAGGTTTTTAAGCAATCTTGTGCATCCAATAAGTTCATTTGTGTCATTGGATGAACATTTAGGTTATTTTCGTCCTCCCTAGGCTTATTCTTGTCCAATTAGGGTTTCTTACCAATCTTGTGCATCCAATAGGTGTATTTGTGTCATTGGATGAACATTTAGGTCATTTTCGTCCTCCCTAAACTTATTCTTGTCCAATTAGGGTTTTTAAGCAATCTTGTGCATCCAATAAGTTCATTTGTGTCATTGGATGAACATTTAGGTCATTTTCGTCCTCCCTAGGCTTATTCTTGTCCAATTAGGGTTTTTAACCAATCTTGTGCATCCAATAAGTTCATTTGTGTCATTGGATGAACATTTAGGTCATGTGCGTCCACCTTAGGCTTATTCTTGTCCAATTAGGGTTTTTAACCAATCTTGTGCATCCAATAAGTGCATTTGTGTCATTGGATGAACATTTAGGTCATTTTCGTCCTCCCAAGGCTTATTCATGTCCAATTAGGGTTTTTAACAAATCTTGTGCATCCAATAAGTTAATTTGTGTCATTGGATGAACATTTAGGTCATTTTCGTCCTCCCTAGGCTTATTCTTGTCCAATTAGGGTTTTTAACCAATTTTGTGCATCAAATAAGTTCATTTGTATCATTGGATGAACATTTAGGTCATTTTCGTCCACCCTAGGCTTATTCTTGTCCAATTAGAGTTTTTAAGCAATCTTGTGCATCCAATAAGTTAATTTGTGTCATTGGATGAACATTTAGGTCATTTTTGTCCTCCCTAGGCTTATTCTTGTCCAATTAGGGTTTTTAAGCAATCTTGTGCATCAAATAAGTTCATTTGTATCATTGGATGAACATTTAGGTCATTTTCGTCCACCCTAGGCTTATTCTTGTCCAATTAGGGTTTTTAACCAATCTTGTGAATCCAATAAGTTCATTTGTGTCATTGGAAGAACATTTAGGTCATTTTCGTCCTCCCTAGGCTTATTCTTGTCCAATTAGGGTTTTTAAGCAATCTTGTGCATCCAATAAGTTCATTTGTGTCATTGGATGAACATTTAGGGCATTTTCATCCTCCCTAGGCTTATTCTTGTTCAATTAGGGTTTCTAACCAATCTTGTGCATCCTATAGGTGTGTTTGTGTCATTGGATGAACATTTAGGTCATTTTCGTCCTCCCTAGTCTTATTCTTGTCCAATTAGGGTTTTAAGCAATCTTGTGCATCCAATAAGTTTATTTGTGTCATTGGATTAAGATTTAAGTCATTTTCGTCCTCCCTAGGCTTATTCTTGTTCAATTAGGGTTTCTAACCAATCTTGTGCATCCAATAGGTGTGTTTGTGTCATTGGATGAACATTTAGGTCATTTTCGTCCTCCCTAGTCTTATTCTTGTCCAATTAGGGTTTTAAGCAATCTTGTGCATCTAATAAGTTCATTTGTGTCATTGGATGAACATTTAGGTCATTTTCGTCCTCCCTAGGCTTATTCTTGTCCAATTAGGGTTTTTAAGCAATCTTGTGCATCCAATAAGTTCATTTGTGTCATTGGATGAACATTTATGTCATTTTCGTCCTCCCAAGGCTTATTTTTGTCCAATTAGGGTTTTTAACCAATCTTGTGCATCCAATAGGTGTGTTTCTGTCATTGGATGAACATTTTGGTCATTTTCGTCCTCCCTAGTCTTATTCTTGTCCAATTAGGGTTTTTAACTAATCTTGTGCATCCAATAAGTTCATATATGTCATTGGATGAACATTTAGGACATTTTCGTCCACCCTAGGCTTATTCTTGTCCAATTAGTGTTTTTAACTAATCTTGTGCATCCAATAAGTTCATATGTGTCATTGGATGAACATTTAGGTCATTTTCGTCCACCCTAGGCTTATTCTTGTCCAATTAGTGTTTTTAACTAATCTTGTGCATCCAATAAGTTCATTTGTGTCATTGGATGAACATTTATGTCATTTTCGTCCTCCCAAAGCTTATTCTTGTCCAATTAGGGTTTTTAAGCAATCTTGTGCATCCAAAAAGTTCATTTGTGTCATTGGATGAACATTTAGGTCATTTTCGTCCTCCCTAGGCTTATTCTTGTTCAATTAGGGTTTCTAACCAATCTTGTGCATCCAATAGGTGTGTTTGTGTCATTGGATGAACATTTAGGTCATTTTCGTCCTCCCTAGTCTTATTCTTGTCCAATTAGGGTTTTAAGCCATCTTGTGTATCCAATAAGTTCATTTGTGTCATTGGATGAACATTTAGGTCATTTTCGTCCTCCCTAGGCTTAGTTTTGTGCAATTAGGGTTTTTAACCAATCTTGTGCATCCAATAGGTGTGTTTGTGTCATTAGATGAACATTTAGGTCATTTTCATCCTCCCTAGGCTTATTGTTGTCCAATTAGGGTTTTTAACCAATCTTGTGCATCCAATAGGTGTGTTTGTGTCATTGGATGAACATTTAGGTCATTTTCGTCCTCCCTAGGCTTATTCTTGTCCAATTAGTGTTTTTAACTAATCTTGTGCATCCAATAAGTTCATATGTGTCATTGGATGAACATTTAGGTCATTTTCGTCCACCCTAGGCTTATTCTTGTCCAATTAGTGTTTTTAACTAATCTTGTGCATCCAATAAGTTCATTTGTGTCATTGGATGAACATTTATGTCATTTTCGTCCTCCCAAAGCTTATTGTTGTCCAATTAGGGTTTTTAAGCAATCTTGTGCATCCAAAAAGTTCATTTGTGTCATTGGATGAACATTTAGGTCATTTTCGTCCTCCCTAGGCTTATTCTTGTTCAATTAGGGTTTCTAACCAATCTTGTGCATCCAATAGGTGTGTTTGTGTCATTGGATGAACATTTAGGTCATTTTCGTCCTCCCTAGTCTTATTCTTGTCCAATTAGGGTTTTTAACCAATCTTGTGCATCCAATAAGTTCATTTGTGTCATTGGATGAACATTTAGGTCATTTTCGTCCTCCCAAGGCTTATTCTTATCCAATTAGAGTTTCTAACCAATCTTGTGCATCCAATAGGTGTGTTTGTGTCATTGGATGAACATTTAGGTCATTTTCGTCCTTTAGTCTTATTCTTGTCCAATTAGGGTTTTAAGCAATCTTGTGCATCCAATAAGTTCATTTGTGTCATTGGATGAATATTTAGGTCATTTTCATCCTCCCTAGGCATATTCTTGTCCAATTATGGTTTCTAACCAATCTTGTGCATCCAATAGGTGTGTTTGTGTCATTGGATGAACATTTAGGTCATTTTCGTCCTCCCTAGTCTTATTCTTGTCCAATTAGGGTTTTAAGCAATCTTGTGCATCCAATAAGTTCATTTGTGTCATTGGATGAATATTTAAGTCATTTTCATCCTCCCTAGGCTTATTCTTGTCCAATTAGGGTTTCTAAACAATCTTGTGCATCCAATAGGTGTGTTTGTGTCATTGGATGAACATTTAGGTCATTTTCGTCCTCCCAAGGCTTATTCTTGTCCAATTAGGGTTTTTAACCAATCTTGTGCATCCAATAGGTGTGTTTGTGTCATTGGATGAACATTTAGGTCATTTTCGTCCTCCCTAGGCTTATTCTTGTCCAATTAGGGTTTTTAACCAATCTTGTGCATCCAATAGGTGTGTTTAGTCATTTGATGAACATTTAGGTTATTTTCATCCTCCCTAGGCTTATTCTTGTCCAATTATGGTTTTTAACCAATCTTGTGCATCCAATAAGTTCATTTGTGTCGTTGGATTAACATTTAGGTCATTTTCGTCCTCCCTAGGCTTATTCTTGTCCAATTAGGGTTTCTAACCAATCTTGTGCATCCAATAGGTGTGTTTGTATCATTGGATGAACATTTAGGTCATTTTCGTCCTCCCTATGCTTATTCTTGTCCAATTAGGGTTTTTAACCAATCTTGTGCATCCAATAGGTGTGTTTGTGTCATTGGATGAACATTTAGGTCATTTTCGTCCTCCCTAGGCTTATTCTTGTCCAATTAGGGTTTTTAACCAATCTTGTGAATCCAATAGGTGTGTTTGTGTCATTGGATGAACATTTAGGTCATTTTCGTCCTCCCTAGGCTTATTCTTGTCCAATTAGGGTTTTTAACCAATCTTGTGCATCCAATAAGTTCATTTGTGTCATTGGATGAACATTTAGGTCATTTCCGTCCTCCCTAGGCTTATTCTTGTCCAATTAGGGTTTTTAACCAATCTTGTGCATCCAATAAGTTCATTTGTGTCATTGGATAAACAATTAGGTCATTTTCGTCCACCCTAGGCTTATTCTTGTCCAATTAGGGTTTTTAACCAATCTTAGGCATCCAATAAGTTCATTTGTTTCATTGGATGAATATTTAGGTCATTTTCGTCCTCCCAAGGTTTATTCTTGTCCAATTAGGGTTTTTAACCAATCTTGTGCATCCAATAGGTGTGTTTGTGTCATTGGATGAACATTTAGGTCATTTTCGTCCTCCCTAGGCTTATTCTTGTCCAATTAGGGTTTTTAACCAATCTTGTGCATCCAATAAGTTCATTTGTGTCATTGGATGAACATTTAGGTCATTTTCGTTCACCCTAGGCTTATTCTTGTCCAATTAGGGTTTTGAACTAATCTTGTGCATCCAATAAGTTCATTTGTGTCATTGGATGGACATCTATGTCATCTTCGTCCTCCCAAGGCTTATTCTTGTCCAATTAGGGTTTTTAACCAATCTTGTGCATCCAATAGGTGTGTTTGTGTCATTGGATGAACATTTAGTCATTTTCGTCCTCCCTAGTCTTATCCTTGTCCAATTAGGGTTTTAAGCAATCTTGTGCATCCAATAAGTTCATTTGTGTCATTGGATGAACATTTAGGTCATTTTCGTCCTCCCTAGGCTTATTCTTGTCCAATTAGGGTTTTTAAGCAATCTTGTGCATCCATTAAGTTCATTTGTGTCATTGGATGAACATTTAGGTCATTTTCGTCCTCCCTAGGCTTATTCTTGTCCAATTAGGGTTTCTAACCAATCTTTTGCATCCAATAGGTGTGTTTGTGTCATTGGATGAACATTTAGGTCATTTTCGTCCTCCCTAGTCTTATTCTTGTCCAATTAGGGTTTTAAGCCATCTTGTGTATCCAATAAGTTCATTTGTGTCATTGGATGAACATTTAGGTCATTTTCGTTCACCCTAGGCTTATTCTTGTCCAATTAGGGTTTTTAACTAATCTTGTGCATCCAATAAGTTCATTTGTGTCATTGGATGGACATCTATGTCATCTTCGTCCTCCCAAGGCTTATTCTTGTCCAATTAGGGTTTTTAACCAATCTTGTGCATCCAATAGGTGTGTTTGTGTCATTGGATGAACATTTAGGTCATTTTCGTCCTCCCTAGGCTTAGTTTTGTGCAATTAGGGTTTTTAACCAATCTTGTGCATCCAATAGGTGTGTTTGTGTCATTAGATGAACATTTAGGTCATTTTCATCCTCCCTAGGCTTATTGTTGTCCAATTAGGGTTTTTAACCAATCTTGTGCATCCAATAGGTGTGTTTGTGTCATTTGATGAACAATTAGGTCTTTTTCGTGCTCCCTAGGCTTATTCTTGTCCAATTAGAGTTTAAAGCAATCTTGTGCATCCAATAAGTTCATTTGTGTCATTGGATTAATATTTAAGTCATTTTCGTCCTCCCTAGGCTTATTCTTGTTCAATTAGGGTTTCTAACCAATCTTGTGCATCCAATAGGTGTGTTTGTGTCATTGGATGAACATTTAGGTCATTTTCGTCCTCCCTAGTCATATTCTTGTCCAATTAGGGTTTTAAGCAATCTTGTGCATCCAATAAGTTCATTTGTGTCATTGGATTAAGAATTAAGTCATTTTCGTCCTCCTTAGGCTTATTCTTGTCCAGTTAGGGTTTTTAACCATTCTTGTGAATCCAATAGGCGTATTTGTGTCATTGGATGAACATTTAGGTCATTTTCGTCCTCCCAAGGCTTATTCTTGTCCTATTAGTGTTTTTAACCAATCTTGTGCATCCAATAAGTTCATTTGTGTCATTGGATGAACATTTAGGTCATTTTTGTCCTCCCTAGGCTTATTCTTGTCCAATTAGGGGTTTTAAGCAATCTTGTGCATCCAATAAGTTCATTTGTGTTATTGGATTAAGATTTAAGTCATTTTCGTCCTCCCTAGGCTTATTCTTGTCCAGTTAGGGTTTTTAACAAATCTTGTGCATCCAATAGGTGTGTTTGTGTCATTGGATGATCATTTAGGTCATTTTTGTCCTCCCTAGGCTTATTCTTGTCCAATTAGGGTTTTTAACCAATCTTGTGCATCCAATAGGTGTGTTTGTGTCATGGGATGAACATTTAGGTCATTTTTGTTCTCCCTAGGCTTTTTCTTGTCCAATTAGGGTTTTTAACCAATCTTGTGCATCTAATAAGTTCATTTGTGTCATTGGATGAATATTTAGGTCATTTTCGTCCACCCTAGGCTTATTCTTGTCCAATTAGGGTTTTAAGCAATCTTGTGCATCCAATAAGTTCATTTGTGTCATTGGATTAAGATTTAAGTCATTTTCGTCCTCCCTAGCCTTATTCTTGTCCAATAAGGGTTTTTAAGCAATCTTGTGCGTCCAAAAACTTCATTTGTGTCGTTGGAAGAACATATAGGTCATTTTTGTCCTCCCTAGGCTTATTCTTGTCCAATTAGGCTTTCTAACCAATCTTGTGCATCCAATAGGGGTGTTTATGTCATTGGATGAACATTTAGGTCATTTTCGTCCTCCCTAGGCTTATTCTTGTCCAATTAGGGTTTTTAACCAATCTTGTGCATCCAATAGGTGTGTTTGTGTCATTGGATGAACATTTAGGTCATTTTCGTCCTCCCTAGTCTTATTCTTGTCCAATTAGGGTTTTAAGCAATCTTGTGCATCCAATAAGTTCATTTGTGTCATTGATTTAAATTTAGGTCATTTTCGTCCTCCCAATGCTTATTTTTGTGCAATTAGGGTTTTTAACCAATCTTGTGCATCCAATAGGTGTGTTTGTGTCATTAGATGAACATTTAGGTCATTTTCATCCTCCCTAGGCTTATTGTTGTCCAATTAGGGTTTTTAACCAATCTTGTGCATCCAATAGATGTGTTTGTGTCATTGGATGAACATTTAGGTCATTTTCGTCCTCCCTAGTCTTATTCTTGTCCAATTAGGGTTTTAAGCAATCTTGTGCATCCAATAAGTTCATTTGTGTCATTGGATGAATATTTAGGTCATTTTCATCCTCCATAGGCTTATTCTTGTCCAATTAGGGTTTCTAACCAATCTTGTGCATCCAATAGGTGTGTTTGTGTCATTGGATGAACATTTAGGTCATTTTCGTCCTCCCTAGTCTTATTCTTGTCCAATTAGGGTTTTTAACCAATCTTGTGCATCCAATAAGTTCATTTGTGTCATTGGATGAACATTTAGGTCATTTTCGTTCACCCTAGGCTTATTCTTGTCCAATTAGGGTTTTTAACTAATCTTGTGCATCCAATAAGTTCATTTGTGTCATTGGATGGACATCTATGTCATCTTCGTCCTCCCAAGGCTTATTTTTGTCCAATTAGGGTTTTTAACCAATCTTGTGCATCCAATAGGTGTGTTTGTGTCATTAGATGAACATTTAGGTCATTTTCATCCTCCCTAGGCTTATTGTTGTCCAATTAGGGTTTTTAACCAATCTTGTGCATCCAATAGGTGTGTTTGTGTCATTGGATGAACATTTAGGTCATTTTCGTTCACCCTAGGCTTATTCTTGTCCAATTAGGGTTTTAACTAATCTTGTGCATCCAATAAGTTCATTTGTGTCATTGGATGGACATCTATGTCATCTTCGTCCTCCCAAGGCTTATTCTTGTCCAATTAGGGTTTTTAACCAATCTTGTGCATCCAATAGGTGTGTTTGTGTCATTGGATGAACATTTAGGTCATTTTCGTCCTCCCTAGTCTTATTCTTGTCCAATTAGGGTTTTTATCCAATCTTGTGCATCCAATAGGTGTGTTTGTGTCATTGGACGAACATTTAGGTCAATTTCGTCCTCCCTAGGCTTATTCTTGTCCAATTAGGGTTTTTAACCAATCTTGTGCATCCAATAGGTGTGTTTGTGTCATTGGATGAACATTTAGGTCATTTTCGTCCTCCCTAGGCTTATTCTTGTCCAATTAGGGTTTTTAACCAATCTTGTGCATCCAATAAGTTCATTTGTGTCATTGGATGAACATTTAGGTCATTTTCGTCTCCCTAGGCTTATTCTTGTCCAATTAGGGTTTTTAAGCAATCTTGTGCATCCAATAAGTTCATTTGTGTCATTGGATGAACATTTAGGTCATTTTCGTCCTCCCTAGGCTTATTCTTGTCCAATTAGGGTTTCTAACCAATCTTTTGCATCCAATAGGTGTGTTTGTGTCATTGGATGAACATTTAGGTCATTTTCGTCCTCCCTAGTCTTATTCTTGTCCCATTAGGGTTTTAAGCAATCTTGTGTATCCAATAAGTTCATTTGTGTCATTGGATGAACATTTAGGTCATTTTCTTCCTCCCTAGGCTTAGTTTTGTGCAATTAGGGTTTTTAACCAATCTTGTGCATCCAATAGGTGTGTTTGTGTCATTAGATGAACATTTAGGTCATTTTCATCCTCCCTAGGCTTATTGTTGTCCAATTAGGGTTTTTAAGCAATCTTGTGCATCCAATAAGTTCATTTGTGTCATTGGATGAACATTTAGGTCATTTTCGTCCTCCCTAGGCTTATTCTTGTCCAATTAGGGTTTCTAACCAATCTTTTGCATCCAATAGGTGTGTTTGTGTCATTGGATGGACATTTAGGTCATTTTCGTCCTCCCTAGTCTTATTCTTGTCCAATTAGGGTTTTAAGCAATCTTGTGCATCCAATAAGTTCATTTGTGTCATTGGATGAACATTTAGGTCATTTTCGTCCTCCCTAGTCTTATTCTTGTCCAATTAGGGTTTTAAGCCAATCTTGTGCATCCAATAGGTGTGTGTTTGTGTCATTTGATGAACATTTAGGTCATTTTCGTCCTCCCATGGCTTATTCTTATCCAATTAGGGTTTTAAGCAATCTTGTGCATCCAATAAGTTCATTTGTGTCATTGGATTAAGATTTAAGTCATTTTCGTCCTCCCTAGGCTTATTCTTGTCAAGTTAGGGTTTTTAACCAATCTTGTGCATCCAATAGGTGTGTTTGTGTCATTGGATGAACATTTATGTCATTTTCGTCCTCCCAAGGCTTATTCTTGTCCAATTAGGGTTTTTAACCAATCTTGTGCATCCAATAAGTTCATTTGTGTCATTGGAAGAAACATTTAGGTCATTTCCGTCCTCCCTAGGTTTATTCTTGTTCAATTAGGGTTTCTAACCAATCTTGTGCATCCAATAGGTGTGTTTGTGTCATTGGATGAACATTTAGGTCATTTTCGTCCTCCCTAGTCTTATTCTTGTCCTATTAGGGTTTTAAGCAATCTTGTGTATCCAATAAGTTCATTTGTGTCATTGGATGAACATTTAGGTCATTTTCGTCCTCCCTAGGCTTAGTTTTGTGCAATTAGGGTTTTTAACCAATCTTGTGCATCCAATAGGTGTGTTTGGGTCATTAGATGAACATTTAGGTCATTTTCATCCTCCCTAGGCTTATTATTGTCCAATTAGGGTTTTTAACCAATCTTGTACATCCAATAGGTGTGTGTGTGTCATTGGATGAACATTTAGGTCATTTTCGTCCTCCCAAGGCTTATTCTTGTCCAATTAGGGTTTTTAACCTATCTTGTGCATCCAATAGGTGTGTTTGTGTCATTGGATGAACATTTAGGTCATTTTCGTCCACCCTAGGCTTATTCTTGTCCAATTAGTGTTTTTAACTAATCTTGTGCATCCAATAAGTTCATTTGTGTCATTGGATGAACATTTATGTCATTTTCGTCCTCCCAAGGCTTATTTTTGTCCAATTAGGGTTTTTAACCAATCATGTGCATCCAATAGGTGTGTTTCTGTCATTGGATGAACATTTAGGTCATTTTCGTCCTCCCTAGTCTTATACTTGTCCAATTAGGGTTTTTAACTAATCTTGTGCATCCAATAAGTTCATATATGTCATTGGATCAACATTTAGGTCATTTTCGTCCACCCTAGGCTTATTCTTGTCCAATTAGTGTTTTTAACTAATCTTGTGCATCCAATAAGTTCATATGTGTCATTGGATGAACATTTAGGTCATTTTCGTCCACCCTAGGCTTATTCTTGTCCAATTAGTGTTTTTAACTAATCTTGTGCATCCAATAAGTTCATTTGTGTCATTGGATGTACATTTATGTCATTTTCGTCCTCCCAAAGCTTATTCTTGTCCAATTAGGGTTTTTAAGCAATCTTGTGCATCCAAAAAGTTCATTTGTGTCATTGGATGAACATTTAGGTCATTTTCGTCCTCCCTAGGCTTATTCTTGTTCAATTAGGGTTTCTAACCAATCTTGTGCATCCAATAGGTGTGTTTGTGTCATTGGATGAACATTAAGGTCATTTTCGTCCTCCCTAGTCTTATTCTTGTCCAATTAGGGTTTTAAGCCATCTTGTGTATCCAATAAGTTCATTTGTGTCATTGGATGAACATTTAGGTCATTTTCGTCCTCCCTAGGCTTAGTTTTGTGCAATTAGGGTTTTTAACCAATCTTGTGCATCCAATAGGTGTGTTTGTGTCATTAGATGAACATTTAGGTCATTTTCATCCTCCCTAGGCTTATTGTTATCCAATTAGGGTTTTTAACCAATCTTGTGCATCCAATAGGTGTGTTTGTGTCATTGGATGAACATTTAGGTCATTTTCGTCCTCCCTAGGCTTATTCTTGTCCAATTAGGGTTTTTAACCAATCTTGTGCATCCAATAAGTTCATTTGTGTCATTGGATGAACATTTAGGTCATTTTCGTTCACCCTAGGCTTTTTCTTGTCCAATTAGGGTTTTTAACTAATCTTGTGCATCCAATAAGTTCATTTGTGTCATTGGATGGACATCTATCTCATCTTCGTCCTCCCAAGGCTTATTCTTGTCCAATTAGGGTTTTTAACCAATCTTGTGCATCCAATAGGTGTGTTTGTGTCATTGGATGAACATTTAGTCATTTTCGTCCTCCCTAGTCTTATTCTTGTCCAATTAGGGTTTTAAGCAATCTTGTGCATCCAATAAGTTCATTTGTGTCATTGGATGAACATTTAGGTCATTTTCGTCCTCCCTAGGCTTATTCTTGTCCAATTAGGGTTTTTAAGCAATCTTGTGCATCCAATAAGTTCATTTGTGTCATTGGATGAACATTTAGGTCATTTTCGTCCTCCCTAGGCTTATTCTTGTTCAATTAGGGTTTCTTACCTATCTTGTGCATCCAATAGGTGTGTTTGTGTCATTGGATGAACATTTAGGTCATTTTCGTCCTCCCTAGGCTTATTCTTGTCCAATTAGGGGTTTTAAACAATCTTGTGCATCCAATAAGTTCATTTGTGTCATTGGATAAACATTTAGGTCATTTTCGTCCACCCTAGGCTTATTCTTGTCCAATTAGGGTTTTTAACCAATCTTGTGCATCCAATAAGTTCATTTGTGTCATTGGATGAACATTTAGGTCATTTTCGTCCTCCCAAGGCTTATTGTTGTCCAATTAGGGTTTTTAACCAATCTTGTGCATCCAATAGGTGTGTTTGTGTCATTGGATGAACATTCAGGTCATTTTCGTCCTCCCTAGGCTTATTCTTGTCAAATTAGGGTTTCTAACCAATCTTTTGCATCCAATAGGTGTATTTGTGTCATTGGATGAACATTTAGGTCATTTTCGTCCTCCCTAGGCTTATTCTTGTCCAATTAGGGTTTTTAAGCAATCGTGTGCATCCAATAAGTTCATTTGTGTCATTGGATGAACATTTAGGTCATTTTCGTCCTGCCTAGGCTTATTCTTGTCCAATTAGGGTTTATAAGCAATCTTGTGCATCCAATAAGTTCATTTGTGTCATTGGATGAACATTTTGGTCATTTTCGTCCTCCCTAGGCTTATTCTTGTCCAATTAGGGTTTCTAACCAATCTTGTGCATCCAATAAGTTCATTTGTGTCATTGGATGAACATTTAGGTCATTTTCGTCCTCCCTAGGCTTATTCTTGTCCAATTAGGGTTTTTAACCAATCTTGTGCATCCAATAGGTGTGTTTGTGTCATTGGATGAACATTTAGGTCATTTTCGTCCTCCCTAGGCTTATTCTTGTCCAATTAGGGTTTTTAACCAATCTTGTGCATCCAATAAGTTCATTTGTGTCATTGGATAAACATTTAGGTCATTTTCGTCCACCCTAGGCTTATTCTTGTCCGATTAGGGTTTTTAAGCAATCTTGTGCATCCAAATAAGTTCATTTGTGTCATTGGATAAACATTTAGGTCATTTTCGTCCCCCCTAGGCTTATTCTTGTCCAATTAGGGTTTTTAACCAATCTTGTGCATCCAATAGGTGTGTTTGTGTCATTGGATGAACATTTAGGTCATTTTCGTCCTCCCTAGGCTTATTCTTGTCCAATTAGGGTTTTTAACCAATCTTGTGCATCCAATAAGTTCATTTGTGTCATTGGATAAACATTTAGGTCATTTTCGTCCACCCTAGGCTTATTCTTGTCCAATAATGGTTTTTAACCAATCTTGTGCCTCCAATAAGTTCATTTGTGTCATTGGATGAACATTTAGGTCATTTTCGTCCTCCAAAGGCTTATTCTTGTCCAATTAGGGTTTTTAACCAATCTTGTGCATCCAATAAGTTCATTTGTGTCATTGGATGAACATTTAGGTCATTTACGTCCTCCCTAGGATTATTCTTGTCCAATTAGGGTTTTTAAGCAATCTTGTGAATCCAATAAGTTCATTTGTTTCATTGGATGAACATTTAGGTCATTTTCGTCCTCCCTAGGCTTATTCTTGTTCAATTAGAGTTTCTAACCAATCTTGTGCATCCAATAGGTGTGTTTGTGTCATTGGATGAACATTTAGGTCATTTTCGTCCTCCCTAGTCTTATTCTTGTCCAATTAGGGTTTTAAGCAATCTTGTGCATCCAATAAGTTCATTTGTGTCATTGGATGAACATTTAGGTTATTTTCTTCCTCACAAGGCTTAGTTTTGTGCAATTAGGGTTTTTAACCAATCTTGTGCATCCAATAGGTGTGTTTGTGTCATTAGATGAACATTTAGGTCATTTTCATCCTCCCTAGCCTTATTGTTGTCCAATTAGGGTTTTTAACCAATCTTGTGCATCCAATAGGTGTGTTTGTGTAATTGGATGAACATTTAGGTTATTTTCGTCCTCCCTAGTCTTATTCTTGTCCAATTAGGGTTTTAAGCAATCTTGTGCATCCAATAAGTTCATTTGTGTCATTGGATTAATATTTAAGTCATTTTCGTCCTCCCTAGGCTTATTCTTGTTCAATTAGGGTTTCTAACCAATATTGTGCATCCAATAGGTGTGTTTGTGTCATTGGATGAACATTTAGGTCATTTTCGTCCTCCCTAGGCTTATTCTTGTCTAATTAGGGTTTTTAAGCAATCTTGTGCATCCAATAAGTTCATTTGTGTCATTGGATGAACATTTAGGTCATTTATGTCCTCCCTAGGCTTATTCTTGTCCAATTATGGTTTTTAACCAATCTTGTGCATCCAATAGGTGTGTTTGTGTCATTGGATGAACATTTAGGTCATTTTCGTCCTCGCTAGGCTTATGCTTGTCCAATTAAGGTTTCTAACCAATCTTGTGATTCCAATATGTGTATAGTGTCATTGGATGAACATTTAGGTCATTTTCGTCCTCCCTAGGCTTATTCTTGTCCAATTAGGGTTTTTAAGCAATCTTGTGCATCCAATAAGTTCATTTGTGTCATTGGATGAACATTTAGGTCATTTTCAACCTCCCTAGGCTTATTCTTGTCCAATTAGGGTTTTTAACCAATCTTGTGCATCCAATAGGTGTGTTTGTGTCATTGGATGAACATTTAGGTCATTTTCGTCCTCCCTAGGCTTATTCTTGTCCAATTAGGGTTTTTAACCAATCTTGTGCATCTAATAAGTTCATTTGTGTCATTGGAAGAACATTTAGGTCATTTTCGTCCTCCCTAGGCATATTCTTGTCCAATTAGGGTTTTTAACCAATCTTGTGCATCCAATAGGTGTGTTTGTGTCATTGGATGAACATTTAGGTCATTTTCGTCCTCCCTAGGCTTATTCTTGTCCAATTAGGGTTTTTAACCAATCTTGTGCATCCAATAAGTTCATTTGTGTCATTGGATGAACATTTAGGTCATTTTCGTCCTCCCAAGGCTTATTCTTGTCCAATTAGGGTTTCAAACCAATCTTGGGCATCCAATAAGTTCATTTGTGTCATTGGATGAACATTTAGGTCATTTTCGTCCTCCCTAGGCTTATTCTTGTCCAATTAGGGTTTTTAAGCAATCTTGTGCATCCAATAAGTTCATTTGTGTCATTGGATGAACATTTAGGTCATTTTCGTCCTCCCTAGTCTTATTCTTGTCCAATTAGGGTTTTAAGCCAATCTTGTGCATCCAATAGGTGTGTGTTTGTGTCATTTGATGAACATTTAGGTCATTTTCGTCCTCCCAAGGCTTATTCTTATCCAATTAGGGTTTTAAGCAATCTTGTGCATCCAATAAGTTCATTTGTGTCATTGGATTAAGATTTAAGTCATTTTCGTCCTCCCTAGGCTTATTCTTGTCAAGTTAGGGTTTTTAACCAATCTTGTGCATCCAATAGGTGTGTTTGTGTCGTTGGATGAACATTTATGTCATTTTCGTCCTCCCTAGGCTTATTCTTGTCCAGTTAGGCTTTTTAACCAATCTTGTGCATCCAATAGGTTTGTTTGTGTCATTAGATGAACATTTAGGTCATTTTCATCCTCCCTAAGCTTATTGTTGTCCAATTAGGGTTTCTAACCAATCTTGTGCATCCAATAGGTGAGTTTGTGTCATTGGATGAACATTTAGGTCATTTTCGTCCTCCCAAGGCTTATTCTTGTCCAATTAGGGTTTTTAACCATTCTTGTGCATCCAATAAGTTCATTTGTGTCATTGGATGAACATTTAGGTCATTTTCGTTCACCCTAGGCTTATTCTTGTCCAATTAGGGTTTTTAACTAATCTTGTGCATCCAATAAGTTCATTTGTGTCATTGGATGGACATCTATGTCATCTTCGTCCTCCCAAGGCTTATTCTTGTCCAATTAGGGTTTTTAACCAATCTTGTGCATCCAATAGGTGTGTTTGTGTCATTGGATGAACATTTAGGTCATTTTCGTCCTCCCTAGTCTTATTCTTGTCCAATTAGGGTTTTAAGCAATCTTGTGCATCCAATAAGTTCATTTGTGTCATTGGATGAACATTTAGGTCATTTTCGTCCTCCCTAGGCTTATTCTTGTCCAATTAGGGTTTTTAAGCAGTCTTTTGCATCAAAAAAGTTCATTTGTGTCATTGGATGAACATTTAGGTCATTTTCGTCCTCCCTAGGCTTATTCTTGTTCAATTAGGGTTTCTAACCAATCTTGTGCATCCAATAGGTGTGTTTGTGTCATTGGATGAACATTTAGGTCATTTTCGTCCTCCCTAGTCTTTTTCTTGTCCAATTAGGGTTTTAAGCAATCTTGTGCATCCAATAAGTTCATTTGTGTCATTGGATGAACATTTAGGTCATTTTCGTCCTCCCTAGGCTTATTCTTGTCCAATTAGGGTTTTTAAGCAATCTTGTGCATCCAATAAGTTCATTTGTGTCATTGGATGAACATTTAGGTCATTTTCGTCCTCCCAAGGCTTATTCTTGTCCGATTAGGGTTTTTAACCAATCTTGTGGATCCAATAAGTTCATTTGTGTCATTGGATGAACATTTAGGTCATTTTCGTCCTCCCTAGGCTTATTATTGTCCAATTAGGGTTTTTAAGCAATCTTGTGCATCCAATAAGTTCATTTGTGTCATTGGATGAACATTTAGGTCATTTTCGTCCTCCCTAGGCTTATTCTTGTCCAATTAGGGTTTTTAAGCAATCTTGTGCATCCAATAAGTTCATTTGTGTCATTGGATGAACATTTAGGTCATTTTCGTCCTCCCTAGGCTTATTCTTGTTCAATTAGGGTTTCTAACCTATCTTGTGCATCCAATAGGTGTGTTTGTGTCATTGGATGAACATTTAGGTCATTTTCGTCCTCCCTAGGCTTATTCTTGTCCAATTAGGGGTTTTAAACAATCTTGTGCATCCAATAGGTGTGTTTGTGTCATTGGATGAACATTTAGGTCATTTTCGTCCTCCCTAGTCTTATTCTTGTCCAATTAGGGTTTTAAGCAATCTTGTGCATCCAATAAGTTCATTTGTGTCATTGGATGAACATTTAGGTCATTTTCGTCCTCCCTAGGCTTATTCTTGTCCAATTAGGGTTTTTAAGCAATCTTGTGCATCCAATAAGTTCATTTGTGTCATTGGATGAACATTTAGGTCATTTTCGTCCTCCCTAGTCTTATTCTTGTCCTATTAGGGTTTTAAGCAATCTTGTGTATCCAATAAGTTCATTTGTGTCATTGGATGAACATTTAGGTCATTTTCGTCCTCCCTAGGCTTAGTTTTGTGCAATTAGGGTTTTTAACCAATCTTGTGCATCCAATAGGTGTGTTTGTGTCATTAGAGGAACATTTAGGTCATTTTCATCCTCCCTAGGCTTATTATTGTCCAATTAGGGTTTTTAACCAATCTTGTGCATCCAATAGGTGTGTTTGTGTCATTGGATGAACATTTAGGTCATTTTCGTCCTCCCAAGGCTTATTCTTATCCAATTAGGGTTTTTAACCTATCTTGTGCATCCAATAGGTGTGTTTGGGTCATTGGATGAACATTTAGGTCATTTTCGTCCACCCTAGGCTTATTCTTGTCCAATTAGTGTTTTTAACTAATCTTGTGCATCCAATAAGTTCATTTGTGTCATTGGATGAACATTTATGTCATTTTCGTCCTCCCAAGGCTTATTTTTGTCCAATTAGGGTTTTTAAACAATCTTGTGCATCAAATAGGTGTGTTTCTGTCATTGGATGAACATTTAGGTCATTTTCGTCCTCCCAAGGCTTATTCTTGTCCAATTAGGGTTTTTAACCTATCTTGTGCATCCAATAGGTGTGTTTGTGTCATTGGATGAACATTTAGGTCATTTTCGTCCACCCTAGGCTTATTCTTGTCCAATTAGTGTTTTTAACTAATCTTGTGCATCCAATAAGTTCATTTGTGTCATTGGATGAACATTTATGTTATTTTCGTCCTCCCAAGGCTTATTTTTGTCCAATTAGGGTTTTTAACCAATCTTGTGCATCCAATAGGTGTGTTTGTGTCATTGGATGAACATTTAGGTCATTTTCGTCCTCCCTAGTCTTATTCTTGTCCAATTAGGGTTTTTAACTAATCTTGTGCATCCAATAAGTTCATATATGTCATTGGATGAACATTTAGGTTATTTTCGTCCACCCTAGGCTTATTCATGTCCAATTAGTGTTTTTAACTAATCTTGTGCATCCAATAAGTTCATATGTGTCATTGGATGAACATTTAGGTCATTTTCGACCACCCTAGGCTTATTCTTGTCCAATTAGTGTTTTTAACTAATCTTGTGCATCCAATAAGTTCATTTGTGTCATTGGATGAACATTTATGTCATTTTCGTCCTCCCCAAGCTTATTCTTGTCCAATTAGGGTTTTTAAGCAATCTTGTGCATCCAAAAAGTTCATTTGTGTCATTGGATGAACATTTAGGTCATTTTCGTCCTCCCTAGGCTTATTCTTGTTCAATTAGGGTTTCTAACCAATCTTGTGCATCCAATAGGTGTGTTTGTGTCATTGGATGAACATTTAGGTCATTTTCGTCCTCCCTTGTCTTATTCTTGTCCAATTAGGGTTTTAAGCCATCTTGTGTATCCAATAAGTTCATTTGTGTCATTGGATGAACATTTAGGTCATTTTCGTCCTCCCTAGGCTTAGTTTTGTGCAATTAGGGTTTTTAACCAATCTTGTTCATCCAATAGGTGTGTTTGTGTCATTAGATGAACATTTAGGTCATTTTCATCCTCCCTAGGCTTATTGTTGTCCAATTAGGGTTTTTAACCAATCTTGTGCATCCAATAGGTGTGTTTGTGTCATTGGATGAACATTTAGGTCATTTTCGTCCTCCCTAGGCTTATTCTTGTCCAATTAGGGTTTTTAACCAATCTTGTGCATCCAATAAGTTTTTTTGTGTCATTGGATGAACATTTAGGTCATTTTCGTCCTCCCTAGGCTTATTCTTGTCCAATTAGGGTTTTTAACCAATCTTGTGCATCCAATAGGTGTGTTTGTGTCATTGGATGAACATTTAGGTCATTTTCGTCCTCCCTAGGCTTATGCTTGTCAAATTAGGGTTTCTAACCAATCTTTTGCATCCAATAGGTGTATTTGTGTCATTGGATGAACAATTAGGTCATTTTCGGGCTCCCTAGGCTTATTCTTGTCCAATTAGGGTTTTTAAGCAATCTTGTGCATCCAATAAGTTCATTTGTGTCATTGGATGAACATTTAGGTCATTTTCGTCCTCCCTAGGCTTATTCTTGTCCAATTAGGGTTTTTAACACATCTTGTGCATCCAATAGGTGTGTTTGTGTCATTGGATGAACATTTAGGTCATTTTCGTCCTCCCTAGGCTTATTCTTGTCCAATTAGGGTTTTTAACCAATCTTGTGCATCCAATAAGTTCATTTGTGTCATTGGATAAGCATTTAGGTCATTTTCGTCCTCCCTAGGCTTATTCTTGTTCAATTAGGGTTTCTAAACAATCTTGTGCATCCAATAGGTGTGTTTGTGTCATTGGATGAACATTTAGGTCATTTTCGTCCTCCCTAGTCTTATTCTTGTCCAATTAGGGTTTTAAGCAATCTTGTGCATCCAATAAATTCATTTGTGTCATTGGATGAACATTTAGGTTATTTTCGTCCTCACTAGGCTTAGTTTTGTGCAATTAGGGTTTTTAACCAATCTTGTGCATCCAATAGGTGTGTTTGTGTCATTAGATGAACATTTAGGTCATTTTCATCCTCCCTAGGCTTATTGTTGTCCAATTAGGGTTTTTAACCAATCTTGTGCATCCAATAGGTGTGTTTGTGTCATTGGATGAACATTTAGGTCATTTTCGTCCTCCCTAGGCTTATTCTTGTCCAATTAGGGTTTTTAACCAATCTTGTGCATCCAATAAGTTCATTTGTGTCATTGGATAAGCATTTAGGTCATTTTCGTCCTCCCTAGGCTTATTCTTGTTCAATTAGGGTTTCTAACCAATCTTGTGCATCCAATAGGTGTGTTTGTGTCATTGGATGAACATTTAGGTCATTTTCGTCCTCCCTAGTCTTATTCTTGTCCAATTAGGGTTTTAAGCATTCTTGTGCATCCAATAAGTTCATTTGTGTCATTGGATGAACATTTAGGTCATTTTCGTCCTCCCTAGGCTTATTCTTGTTCAATTAGGGTTTCTAACCAATCTTGTGCATCCAATAGGTGTGTTTGTGTCATTGGATGAACATTTAGGTCATTTTCGTCCTCCCTAGTCTTATTCTTGTCCAATTAGGGTTTTAAGTAATCTTGTGCATCCAATAAGTTCATTTGTGTCATTGGATGAACATTTAGGTCATTTTCGTCCTCCCTAGGCTTATTCTTGTTCAATTAGGGTTTCTAACCAATCTTGTGCATCCAATAGGCGTATTTGTGTCATTGGAGGAACATTTAGGTCATTTTCGTCCACCCTAGGCTTATTCTTGTCCAATTAGGGTTTTTAACCAATCTTGTGCATCCAATAAGTTCATTTGTGTCATTGGATGAACATTTAGGTCATTTTCATCCTCCCTAGGCTTATTCTTGTCCAATTAGGGTTTTTAAGCAATCTTGTGAATCCAATAAGTTCATTTGTTTCATTGGATGAACATTTAGGTCATTTTCGTCCTCCCTAGGCTTATTCTTGTTCAATTAGGGTTTCTAACCAATCTTGTGCATCCAATAGGTGTGTTTGTGTCATTGGATGAACATTTAGGTCATTTTCGTCCTCCCTAGTCTTATTCTTGTCCAATTAGGGTTTTAAGCAATCTTGTGCATCCAATAAGTTCATTTGTGTCATTGGATGAACATTTAGGTTATTTTCGTCCTCACTAGGCTTAGTTTTGTGCAATTAGGGTTTTTAACCAATCTTGTGCATCCAATAGGTGTGTTTGTGTCATTAGATGAACATTTAAGTCATTTTCATCCTCCCTAGGCTTATTGTTGTCCAATTAGGGTTTTTAACCAATCTTGTGCATCCAATAGGTGTGTTTGTGTCATTGGATGAACATTTAGGTCATTTTCGTCCTCCCTAGGCTTATTCTTGTCCAATTAGGGTTTTTAAGCAATCTTGTGCATCCAATAAGTTCATTTGTGTCATTGGATGAACATTTAGGTCATTTTCGTCCTCCCTAGGCTTATTCTTGTCCAATTAGGGTTTTTAACCAATGTTGTGCATCCGATAAGTACATTTGTGTTATTGGATGAACATTTAGGTCATTTTCGTCCTCCCTAGGCTTATTCTTGTCCAATTAGGGTTTTTAAGCAATCTTGTGCATCCAATAAGTTCATTTGTGTCATTGGATGAACATTTAGGTCATTTTCGTCCTCCATAGGCTTATTCTAGTTCAATTAGGGTTTCTAACCAATCTTGTGCATCCAATAGGTGTGTTTGTGTCATTGGATGAACATTTAGGTCATTTTCGTCCTCCCTAGTCTTATTCTTGTCCCATTAGGGTTTTAAGCAATCTTGTGTATCCAATAAGTTCATTTGTGTCATTGGATGAACATTTAGGTCATTTTCGTCCTCCCTAGGCTTAGTTTTGAGCAATTAGGGTTTTTAACCAATCTTGTGCATCCAATAAGTTCATTTGTGTCATTGGATGAACATTTTGGTCATTTTCGTTCACCCTAGGCTTATTCTTGTCCAATTAGGGTTTTTAACTAATCTTGTGCATCCAATAAGTTCATTTGTGTCATTGGATGGACATCTATGTCATCTTCGTCCTCCCAAGGCTTATTCTTGTCCAATTAGGGTTTTTAACCAATCTTGTGCATCCAATAGGTGTGTTTGTGTCATTGGATGAACATTTATGTCATTTTCGTCCTCCCAAGGCTTATTCTTGTCCAATTAGGGTTTTTAACCAGTCTTGTGCATCCAATAAGTTCATTTGTGTCATTGGATGAACATTTAGGTCATTTTCGTCCTCCCTAGGCTTATTCTTGTCCAATTAGGGTTTTTAAGCAATCTTGTGCATCCAATAAGTTCATTTGTGTCATTGGATGAACATTTAGGTCATTTTCGTCCTCCGTAGGCTTATTCTTGTTCAATTAGGGTTCCTAACCAATCTTGTGCATCCAATAGGTGTGTTTGTGTCATTGGATGAACATTTAGGTCATTTTCGTCCTCCCTAGTCTTATTCTTGTCCTATTAGGGTTTTAAGCAATCTTGTGTATCCAATAAGTTCATTTGTGTCATTGGATGAACATTTAGGTCATTTTCGTCCTCCCTAGGCTTAGTTTTGTGCAATTAGGGTTTTTAACCAATCTTGTGCATCCAATAGGTGTGTTTGTGTCATTAGATGAACATTTAGGTCATTTTCATCCTCCCTAGGTTTATTGTTGTCCAATTAGGGTTTTTAACCAATCTTGTGCATCCAATAGGTGTGTTTGTGTTATTGGATGAACATTTAGGTCATTTTCGTCCTCCCTAGGCTTATTCTTGTCCAATTAGGGTTTTTAACCAATCTTGTGCATCCAATAAGTTCATTTGTGTCATTGGATGAACATTTAGGTCATTTTCGTTCACCCTAGGCTTATTCTTGTCCAATTAGGGTTTTTAACTAATCTTGTGCATCCAATAAGTTCATTTGTGTCATTGGATGGACATCTATGTCATCTTCGTCCTCCCAAGGCTTATTCTTGTCCAATTAGGGTTTTTAACCAATCTTGTGCATCCAATAGGTGTGTTTGTGTCCTTAGATGATCATTTAGGTCATTTTCATCCTCCCTAGGCTTATTGTTGTCCAATTAGGGTTTTTAACCAATCTTGTGCATCCAATAGGTGTGTTTGTGTCATTGGATGAACATTTAGGTCATTTTCGTCCTCCCTAGGCTTATTCTTGTCCAATTAGGGTTTTTAACCAATCTTGTGCATCCAATAAGTTCATTTGTGTCATTGGATGAACATTTAGGTCATTTTTGTCCTCGCTAGTCTTATTCTTGTCCAATTAGGATTTTTAACCAATCTTGTGCATCCAATAAGTTCATTTGTGTCATTGGATGAACATTTAGGTCATTTTCGTCTACCCTATGCTTATTCTTGTCCAATTAGGGTTTTTAACCAATCTTGTGCATCCAATAGGTGTGTTTGTGTCATTGGATGAACATTTAGGTCATTTTCGTCCTCCCTAGTCTTATTCTTGTCCAATTAGGGTTTTTAACTAATCTTGTGCATCCAATAAGTTCATTTGTGTCATTGGATGAACATTTATGTCATTTTCGTCCTCCCAAGGCTTATTCTTGTCCAATTAGGGTTTTTAACCAATCTTGTGCATCCAATAGGTGTGTTTGTGTCATTCGATGAACATTTAGGTCATTTTCGTCCACCCTAGGCTTATTCTTGTCCAATTAGTGTTTTTAACTAATCTTGTGCATCCAATAAGTTCATTTGTGTCATTGGATGAACATTTATGTCATTTTCGTCCTCCCAAGGCTTATTTTTGTCCAATTAGGGTTTTTAACCAATCTTGTGCATCCAATAGGTGTGTTTCTGTCATTGGATGAACATTTAGGTCATTTTCGTCCTCCCAAGGCTTATTCTTGTCCAATTAGGGTTTTTAACCTATCTTGTGCATCCAATAGGTGTGTTTGTGTCATTGGATGAACATTTAGGTCATTTTCGTCCACCCTAGGCTTATTCTTGTCCAATTAGTGTTTTTAACTAATCTTTTGCATCCAATAAGTTCATTTGTGTCATTGGATGAACATTTATGTCATTTTCGTCCTCCCAAGGCTTATTTTTGTCCAATTAGGGTTTTTAACCAATCTTGTGTATCCAATAGGTGTGTTTCTGTCATTGGATGAACATTTAGGTCATTTTCGTCCTCCCTAGTCTTATTCTTGTCCAATTAGGGTTTTTAACTAATCTTGTGCATCCAATAAGTTCATATATGTCATTGGATGAACATTTAGGTCATTTTCGTCCACCCTAGGCTTATTCTTGTCCAATTAGTGTTTTTAACTAATCTTGTGCATCCAATAAGTTCATATGTGTCATTGGATGAACATTTAGGTCATTTTCGTCCACCCTAGGCTTATTCTTGTCCAATTAGTGTTTTTAACTAATCTTGTGCATCCAATAAGTTCATTTGTGTCATTGGATGAACATTTATGTCATTTTCGTCCTCCCCAAGCTTATTGTTGTCCAATTAGGGTTTTTAAGCAATCTTGTGCATCCAAAAAGTTCATTTGTGTCATTGGATGAACATTTAGGTCATTTTCGTCCTCCCTAGGCTTATTCTTGTTCAATTAGGGTTTCTAACCAATCTTGTGCATCCAATAGGTGTGTTTGTGTCATTGGATGAACATTTAGGTCATTTTCGTCCTCCCTAGTCTTATTCTTGTCCAATTAGGGTTTTAAGAAATCTTGTGCATCCAATAAGTTCATTTGTGTCATTGGATGAACATTTAGGTCATTTTCGTACTCCCTAGGCTTATTCTTGTCCAATTAGGGTTTTTAAGCAATCTTGTGCATCCAATAAGTTCATTTGTGTCATTGGATGAACATTTAGGTCATTTTCGTCCTCCCTAGTCTTATTCTTGTCCAATTAGGGTTTCTAACCAATCTTGTGCATCCAATAAGTACATTTGTGTCATTGGATGAACATTTAGGTCATTTTCGTCCTCCCTAGGCTTATTCTTGTCCAATTAGGGTTTTTAACCAATCTTGTGCATCCAATAAGTTCATTTGTGTCATTGGATGAACATTTAGGTCATTTTCGTCCTCCCTAGGCTTATTCTTGTTCAATTAGGGTTTCTAACCAATCTTGTGCATCCAATAGGTGTGTTTGTGTCATTGGATGAACATTTAGGTCATTTTCGTCCTCCCTAGTCTTATTCTTGTCCAATTAGGTTTTTAAGCAGTCTTGTGCATCCAATAAGTTCATTTGTGTCATTGGATGAACATTTAGGTCATTTTCGTCCTCCCTAGGTTTAGTTTTGTGCAATTAGGGTTTTTAACCAATCTTGTGCATCCAATAGGTGTGTTTGTGTCATTAGATGAACATTTAGGTCATTTTCATCCTCCCTAGGCTTATTCTTGTCGAATTAGGGTTTTTAACCAATCTTGTGCATCCAATAGGTGTGTTTGTGTCATTGGATGAACATTTAGGTCATTTTCGTCCTCCCTAGGCTTATTCTTGTCCAATTAGGGTTTTTAACCAATCTTGTGCATCCAATAAGTTCATTTGTGTCATTGGATTAACATTTAGGTCATTTTCGTCCTTCCTAGGCTTATTCTTGTCCAATTAGGGTTTCTAACCAATCTTGTGCATCCAATAGGTGTATTTGTGTCATTGGATGAACATTTAGGTCATTTCCGTCCTCCCTAGACTTATTCTTGTCCAATTAGGGTTTTTAACCAATCTTGTGCATCCAATAAGTTCGTTTGTGTCATTGGATGAACATTTAGGTCATTTTCGTCCTTCCTTGGCTCATTCTTGTGCAATTAGGGTTTCTAACCAATCTTGTGCATCCAATAGGTGTGTTTAGTCATTTGATGAGCATTTAGGTTATTTTCGTCCTCCCTAGGCTTATTCTTGTCCAATTAGGGTTTTTAACCAATCTTGTGCATCCAATAAGTTCATTTGTGTCATTGGATTAACATTTAGGTCATTTTCGTCCTCCCTAGGCTTATTCTTGTCCAATTAGGGTTTTTAACCAATCTTGTGGTTCCAATAGGTGTGTTTGTGTCATTCGATGAACATTTAGGTCATTTTCGTCCTCCCTATGCTTATTCTTGTCCAATTAGGGTTTTTAACCAATCTTGTGCATCCAATAGGTGTGTTTGTGTCATTGGATGAACATTTAGGTCATTTTCGTCCTCCCTAGGCTTATTCTTGTCCAATTAGGGTTTTTAACCAATCTTGTGCATCCAATAAGTTCATTTGTGTCATTGGATGAATAGTTAGGTCATTTTCGTCCTCCCTAGGCTTATTCTTGTCCAATTAGGGTTTATAACCAATCTTGTGCATCCAATTGGTGTGTTTAGTCATTTGATGAACATTTAGGTTATTTTCGTCCTCCCTAGGCTTATTCTTGTCCAATTAGGGTTTTTAACCAATCTTGTGCATCCAATAAGTTCATTTGTGTCATTGGATTAACATTTAGGTCATTTTCGTCCTCCCTAGGCTTATTCTTGTCCAATTAGGGTTTCTTACAAATCATGTGCATCCATTAGGTGTGTTTAGTCATTTGATGAACATTTATGTTATTTTCGTCCTCCCTAGGCTTATTCTTGTCCAATTAGGGTTTTAACCAATCTTGGGCATCCAATAAGTTCATTTGTGTCATTGGAAGAACATTTAGGTCATTTTCGTCCTCCCTAGGCTTATTCTTGTCCAATTAGGGTTTTTAACCAATCTTGTGCATCCAATAGGTGTGTTTGTGTCATTGGATGAACATTTAGGTCATTTTCGTCCTCCCTAGGCTTATTCTTGTCCAATTAGGGTTTTTAACCAATCTTGTGCATCCAATAAGTTCATTTGTGTCATTGGATGAACATTTAGGTCATTTTCGTTCACCCTAGGCTTATTCTTGTCCAATTAGGGTTTTGAACTAATCTTGTGCATCCAATAAGTTCATTTGTGTCATTGGATGGACATCTATGTCATCTTCGTCCTCCCAAGGCTTATTCTTGTCCAATTAGGGTTTTTAACCAATCTTGTGCATCCAATAGGTGTGTTTGTGTCATTGGATGAACATTTAGTCATTTTCGTCCTCCCTAGTCTTATCCTTGTCCAATTAGGGTTTTAAGCAATCTTGTGCATCCAATAAGTTCATTTGTGTCATTGGATGAACATTTAGGTCATTTTCGTCCTCCCTAGGCTTATTCTTGTCCAATTAGGGTTTTTAAGCAATCTTGTGCGTCCAATAAGTTCATTTGTGTCATTGGATGAACATTTAGGTCATTTTCGTCCTCCCTAGGCTTATTCTTGTCCAATTAGGGTTTTTAAGCAATCTTGTACATCCAATAAGTTCATTTGTGTCATTGGATGAACATTTAGGTCATTTTCGTCCTCCCTAGGCTTATTCTTGTTCAATTAGGGTTTCTAACCAATCTTGTGCATCCAATAGGTGTGTTTGTGTCATTGGATGAACATTTAGGTCATTTTCGTCCTCCCTAGTCTTATTCTTGTCCAATTAGGCTTTTAAGCAATCTTGTGCATCCAATAAGTTCATTTGTGTCATTGGATGAACATTTAGGTCATTTTCGTCCTCCCAAGGCTTATTCTTGTCCAATTAGGGTTTTTAACCAATCTTGTGCATCCAATAAGTTCATTTGGGTCATTGGATGAACATTTTGGTCATTTTCGTCCTCCCTAGGCTTATTCTTGTTCAATTAGGGTTTCTAACCAATCTTGTGCATCCAATAGGTGTGTTTGTGTCATTGGATGAACATTTAGGTCATTTTCGTCCTCCCTAGTCTTATTCTTGTCCAATTAGGGTTTTAAGCAATCATGTGCATCCAATAAGTTCATTTGTGTCATTGGATGAACATTTAGGTCATTTTCGTCCTCCCTAGGCTTATTCTTGTTCAATTAGGGTTTCTAACCAATCTTGTGCATCCAATAGGTGTGTTTGTGTCATTGGATGAACATTTAGGTCATTTTCGTCCTCCCTAGTCTTATTCTTGTCCAATTAGGGTTTTAAGCAATCTTGTGCATCCAATAAGTTCATTTGTGTCATTGGATGAACATTTAGGTCATTTTCGTCCTCCCTAGGCTTATTCTTGTTCAATTAGGGTTTCTAACCAATCTTATGCATCCAATAGGTATGTTTGTGTCATTGGATGAACATTTAGGTCATTTTCGTCCTCCCTAGGCTTATTGTTGTCCAATTAGGGTTTTTAACCAATCTTGTGCATCCAATAGGTGTGTTTGTGTCATTGGATGAACATTTAGGTCATTTTCGTCCTCCCTAGGCTTATTCTTGCCCAATTAGGGTTTTTAACCAATCTTGTGCATCCAATAAGTTCATTTATGTTATTGGGTGAACATTTAGGTAATTTTCGTCCTCCCTAGGCTTATTTTTGTCCAATTAGAGTTTCTAACCAATCTTGTGCATCCAATAGGTGTGTTTAGTCATTTGATGAACATTTAGGTCATTTTCTTCCTCCCTAGGCTTATTCTTGTCCAATTAGGGTTTCTAACCAATCTTGTGCATCCAATAAGTTCATTTGTGTCATTCGATTAACATTTAGGTCATTTTCGTCCTCCCTAGGCTTATTGTTGTCCAATTAGGGTTTTTAACCAATCTTGTGCATCCAATAGGTGTGTTTGTGTCATTGGATGAACATTTAGGTCATTTTCGTCCTCCCTAGGCTTATTCTTGTCCAATTAGGGTTTTTAACCAATCTTGTGCATCCAATAAGTTCATTTGTGTCATTGGATTAACATTTAGGTCATTTTCATCCTCCCAAGGCTTATTGTTGTCCAATTAGGGTTTTTAACCAATCTTGTGCATCCAATAAGTTCATTTGTGTCATTGGATGAACATTTAGGTCATTTTCGTCCTCCCTAGGCTTATTTTGTCCAATTAGGGTTTTTAAGCAATCTTGTGCATCCAATAAGTTCATTTGTGTCATTGGATGAACATTTAGGTCATTTTCGTCCTCCCTAGGCTTATTCTTGTTCAATTAGGGTTTCTAACCAATCTTGTGCATCCAATAGGTGTGTTTGTGTCATTGGATGAACATTTAGGTCATTTTCGTCCTCCCTAGTCTTATTCTTGTCCAATTAGGGTTTTAAGCAATCTTGTGCATCCAATAAGTTCATTTGTGTCATTGGATAAACATTTAGGTCATTTTCGTCCTCCCTAGGCTTATTCTAGTCCAATTAGGGTTTTTAACCAATCTTGTGCATCCAATAAGTTCATTTTTGTCATTGGATGAACATTTAGGTCATTTTCGTCCTCCCTAGGCTTATTCTTGTCCAATTAGGGTTTTTAACCAATCTTGTGCATCCAATAAGTTCATTTGTGTCATTGGATGAACATTTAGGTCATTTTCGTCCACCCTAGGCTTATTCTTGTCCAATTAGTGTTTTTAACTAATCTTGTGCATCCAATAAGTTCATTTGAGTCATTGGATGAACATTTATTTCATTTTCATCCTCCCAAAGCTTATTCTTGTCCAACTAGGGTTTTTAATCAATCTTGTGCATCCAATAGGTGTGTTTGTGTCATTGGATGAACATTTAGGTCATTTTCGTCCTCCCTAGTCTTATTCTTGTCCAATTAGGGTTTTAAGCAATCTTGTGCATCCAATAAGTTCATTTGTGTCATTGGATGAACATTTAGGTCATTTTCGTCCTCCCTAGGCTTTGTTTTGTGCAATTAGGGTTTTTAACCAATCTTGTGCATCCAATAGGTGTGTTTGTGTCATTTGATGAACATTTAGGTAATTTTCATCCTCCCTAGGCTTATTGTTGTCCAATTAGGGTTTTTAACCAATCTTGTGCATCCAATAGGTGTGTTTGTGTCATTGGATGAACATTTAGGTCATTTTCGTCCTCCCTAGGCTTATTCTTGTCCAATTAGGGTTTTTAACCAATCTTGTGCATCCAATAAGTTCATTTGTGTCATTGGATGAACATTTAGGTCATTTTCGTTCACCCTAGGCTTATTCTTGTCCAATTAGGGTTTTTAACTAATCTTGTGCATCCAATAAGTTCATTTGTGTCATTGGATGGACATTTATGTCATTTTCGTCCTCCCAAGGCTTATTCTTGTCCAATTAGGGTTTTTTACCAATCTTGTGCATCCAATAGGTGTGTTTGTGTCATTGGATGAACATTTAGGTCATTTAAGTCCTCCCTAGTCTTATTCTTGTCCAATTAGGGTTTTAAGCAATCTTGTGCATCCAATAAGTTAATTTGTGTCATTGGATGAACATTTAGGTCATTTTCGTCCTCCATAGGCTTATTCTTGTCCAATTAGGGTTTTTAAGCAATCTTGTGCATCCAATAAGTTCATTTGTGTCATTGGATGAACATTTAGGTCATTTTCGTCCTCCCTAGGCTTATTCTTGTCCAATTAGGGTTTTTAAGCAATCTTGTGCATCCAATAAGTTCATTTGTGTCATTGGATGAACATTTAGGTCATTTTCGACCTCCCTAAACTTATTCTTGTCCAATTAGGGTTTCTAACCAATCTTGTGCATCCAATAAGTTCATTTGTGTCATTGGATGAACATTTAGGTCATTTTCGTCCTCCCTAGGCTTATTCTTGTCCAATTAGGGTTTTTAAGCAATCTTGTGCATCCAATAAGTTCATTTGTGTCATTGGATGAACATTTAGGTCATTTTCGTCCTCCCTAGGCTTATTCTTGTCCAATTAGGGTTTTTAAGCAATGTTGTGCATCCAATAAGTTCATTTGTGTCATTTGATGAACATTTAGGTCATTTTCGTCCTCCCTAGGCTTATTCTTGTTCAATTAGGGTTTCTAACCTATCTTGTGCATCCAATAGGTGTCTTTGTGTCATTGGATGAACATTTAGGTCATTTTCGTCCTCCCTAGGCTTATTCTTGTCCAATTAGGGGTTTTAACTAATCTTGTGCATCCAATAAGTTCATTTGTGTCATTGGATAAACATTTAGGTCATTTTCGTCCACCCTAGGCTTATTCTTATCCAATTAGGGTTATTAACCAATCTTGTGCACCCAATAAGTTCATTTGTGTCATTGGATGAACATTTAGGTCATTTTCGTCCTCCCAAGGCTTATTCTGGTCCAATTAGGGTTTTTAACCAATCTTGTGCATCCAATAAGTTCATTTGGGTCATTGGATGAACATTTAGGTCATTTTCGTCCTCCCTAGGCTTATTTTTGTCTAATTAGGGTTTTTAAGCAATCTTGTGCATCCAATAAGTTCATTTGTGTCATTGGATGAACATTTAGGTCATTTTCGTCCTCCCTAGGCTTATTCTTGTTCAATTAGGGTTTCTAACCAATCTTGTGCATCCAATAGGTGTGTTTGTGTCATTGGATGAACATTTAGGTCATTTTCGTCCTCCCTAGTCTTATTCTTGTCCAATTAGGGTTTTAAGCAATCTTGTGCATCCAATAAGTTCATTTGTGTCATTGGATGAACATTTAGGTCATTTTCGTCCTCCCTAGGCTTATTCTAGTCCAGTTAGGGTTTTTAAGCAATCTTGTGCATCCAATAAGTTCATTTGTGTCATTGGATGAACATTTAGGTCATTTTCATCCTCCCTAGGCTTATTGTTGTCCAATTAGGGTTTTTAAGCAATCTTGTGCATCCAATAAGTTCATTTGTGTCATTGGATGAACATTTAGGTCATTTTCGTCCTCCCTAGGCTTATTCTTGTTCAATTAGGGTTTCTAACCAATCTTTTGCATCCAATAGGTGTGTTTGTGTCATTGGATGAACATTTAGGTCATTTTCGTCCTCCCTAGTCTTATTCTTGTCCAATTAGGGTTTTAAGCAATCTTGTGCATCCAATAAGTTCATTTGTGTCATTGGATGAACATTTAGGTCATTTTCGTCCTCCCTAGTCTTATTCTTGTCCAATTAGGGTTTTAAGCCAATCTTGTGCATCCAATAAGTTCATTTGTGTCATTGGATGAACATTTAGGTCATTTTCGTCCTCCCAAGGCTTATTCTTATCCAATTAGGGTTTTAAGCAATATTGTGCATCCAATAAGTTCATTTGTGTCATTGGATTAATATTTAAGTCATTTTCGTCCTCCCAAGGCTTATTCTTGTCAAGTTAGGGTTTTTAACCAATCTTGTGCATCCAATAGGTGTGTTTGTGTCATTGGATGAACATTTATGTCATTTTCGTCCTCCCAAGGCTTATTCTTGTCCAATTAGGGTTTTTAACCAATCTTGTGCATCCAATAAGTTCATTTGTGTCATTGGATGAACATTTAGGTCATTTTCGTCCTCCCTAGGCTTATTCTTGTCCAATTAGGGTTTTTAAGCAATCTTGTGCATCCAATAAGTTCATTTGTGTCATTGGATGAACATTTAGGTCATTTTCGTCCCCCCTAGGCTTAGTTTTGTGCAATTAGGGTTTTTAACCAATCTTGTGCATCCAATAGGTGTGTTTGTGTCATTAGATGAACATTTAGGTCATTTTCATCCTCCCTAGGCTTATTGTTGTCCAATTAGGGTTTTTAACCAATCTTGTGCATCCAATAAGTTCATTTGTGTCATTGGATGAACATTTAGGTCATTTTCGTTCACCCTAGGCTTATTCTTGTCCAATTAGGGTTTTTAACTAATCTTGTGCATCCAATAAGTTCATTTGTGTCATTGGATGGACATCTATGTCATCTTCGTCCTCCCAAGGCTTATTCTTGTCCAATTAGGGTTTTTAACCAATCTTGTGCATCCAATAGGTGTGTTTGTGTCATTGGATGAACATTTAGTCATTTTCGTCCTCCCTAGTCTTATTCTTGTCCAATTAGGGTTTTAAGCAATCTTGTGCATCCAATAAGTTCATTTGTGTCATTGGATGAACATTTAGGTCATTTTCGTCCTCCCTAGGCTTATTCTTGTCCAATTAGGGTTTTTAAGCAATCTTGTGCATCCAATAAGTTCATTTGTGTCATTGGATGAACATTTAGGTCATTTTCGTCCTCCCTAGTCTTATTCTTGTCCAATTAGGGTTTCTAACCAATCTTTTGCATCCAATAGGTGTGTTTGTGTCATTGGATGAACATTTAGGTCATTTTCGTCCTCCCTAGTCTTATTCTTGTCCAATTAGGGTTTTAAGCAATCTTGTGCATCCAATAAGTTCATTTGTGTCGTTGGATGAACATTTAGGTTATTTTCGTCCTCCCTAGGCTTATTCTTGTCCAATTAGGGTTTATATGTAATCTTGTGCATCCAATAAGTTCATTTGTGTCATTGGATGAACATTTAGGTCATTTTCGTCCTCCCTAGGCTTATTCTTGTCCAATTAGGGTTTTTAAGCAATCTTGTGCATCCAATAAGTTCATTTGTGTCATTGGATGAACATTTAGGTCATTTTCGTCCTCCCTAGGCTTATTCTTGTCCAATTAAGGTTTCTAACCAATCTTTTGCATCCAATAGGTGTATTTGTGTCATTGGATGAACATTTAGGTCATTTTCGTCCTCCCTAGTCTTATTCTTGTCCAATTAGGGTTTTAAGCAATCTTGTGCATCCAATAAGTTCATTTGTGTCATTGGATGAACATTTAGGTCATTTTCGTCCTCCCTAGGCATATTCTTGTCCAATTAGGGTTTTTAAGCAATCTTGTGCATCCAATAAGTTCATTTGTGTCATTGGATAAACATTTAGGTCATTTTCGTCCACCCTAGGCTTATTCTTGTCCAATTACGGTTTCTAACCAATCTTGTGCATCCAATAAGTTCATTTGTGTCATTGGATGAACATTTAGGTCATTTTCGTCCTCCCATGGCTTATTCTTGTCCAATTAGGGTTTTTAACAAATCTTGTGCATCCAATAGGTGTGTTTGTGTCATTGGATGAACATTTAGGTCATTTTCGTCCTCCCTAGGCATATTCTTGTCCAATTAGGGTTTTTAACCAATCTTGTGCATCCAATAGGTGTATTTGTGTCATTGGATAAACATTTAGGTCATTTTCGTCCTCCCTAGGATTATTCTTGTCCAATTAGGGTTTTTAACCAATCTTGTGCATCCAATAGGTGTATTTGTGTCATTGGAGGAACATTTAGGTCATTTTCGTCCTCCCTAGGCTTATTCTTGTCCAATTAGGGTTTTTAAGCAATCTTGTGCATCCAATAAGTTCATTTGTGTCATTGGATGAACATTTAGGTCATTTTCGTCCTCCCTAGGCTTATTCTTGTCCAATTAGGGTTTTTAAGCAATCTTGTGCATCCAATAAGTTCATTTGTGTCATTGGATGACCATTTAGGTCATTTTCGTCCTCCCTAGGCTTATTCTTGTCCAATTAGGGTTTTTAACCAATCTTGTGCATCCAATAGGTGTATTTGTGTCATTGGATGAACATTTAGGTCATTTTCGTCCTCCCTAGGCTTATTCTTGTCCAATTAGGGTTTTTAAGCAATGTTGTGCATCCAATAAGTTCATTTGTGTCATTGGATGAACATTTAGGTCATTTTCGTCCTCCCTAGGCTTATTCTTGTCCAATTAGGGTTTTTAAGCAATCTTGTGCATCCAATAAGTTCATTTGTGTCATTGGATGAACATTTAGGTCATTTTCGTCCTCCCTAGGCTTATTCTTGTCCAATTAGCGTTTTTAACCAATCTTGTGCATCCAATAGGTGTGTTTGTGTCATTGGATGAACATTTAGGTCAGTTTCGTCCTCCCTAGGCTTATTCTTGTCCAATTTGGGTTTCTAACGAATCTTGTGCATCCAATAGGTGTATTTGTGTCATTGGATGGACATTTAGGTCATTTTCGTCCTCCCTAGGCTTATTCTTGTCCAATTAGGGTTTTTAAGCAATCTTGTGCATCCAATAAGTTCATTTGTGTCATTGGATGAACATTTAGGTCATTTTCGTCCTCCCTAGGCTTATTCTTGTCCAATTAGGGTTTTTAACCAATCTTGTGCATCCAATAAGTTCATTTGTGTCATTGGATGAACATTTAGGTCATTTTCGTCCTCCATAGGCTTATTCTTGTCCAATTAGGGTTTTTATGCAATCTTGTGCATCCAATAGGTGTGTTTGTGTCATTGGACGAACATTTAGGTCATTTTCGTCCTCCCTAGGCTTATTCTTGTCCAATTTAAGGTTTTTATGCAATCTTGTGCATCCAATTGGTGTGTTTGTGTCATTGGACGAACATTTAGGTCATTTTCGTCCTCCCTAGGCTTATTCTTGTCCAATTAGGGTTTTTAACCAATCTTGTGCATCCAATAAGTTAATTTGTGTCATTGGATGAACATTTAGGTCATTTTCGTCCTCCCTAGGCATATTCTTGTCCAATTAGGGTTTTTAAGCAATCTTGTGCATCAAATAAGTTCATTTCTGTCATTGGATGAACATTTTGGTCATTTTCGTCCTCCAAAGGCTTATTCTTGTCCAATTAGGGTTTTTAACCAATCTTGTGCATCCAATAAGTTCATTTGTGTCATTGGATGAACATTTAGGTCATTTTCGTCCTCCCAAGGCTTATTCTTGTCCAATTAGGGTTTTTAACCAATCTTGTGCATCCAATAAGTTCATTTGTGTCATTGGATGAACATTTAGGTCATTTTCGTCCTCCCTAGGCTTATTCTTGTCCAATTAGGGTTTTTAACCAATCTTGTGCATCCAATAAGTTCATTTGTGTATTTGGATGAACATTTAGGTCATTTTCGTCCTCCCAAGGCTTATTCTTGTCCAATTAGGGTTTTTAACCAATCTTGTGCATCCAATAGGTGTGTTTGTGTCATTGGATGAACATTTAGGTCATTTTCGTCCACCCTAGGCTTATTCTTGTCCAATTAGTGTTTTTAACTAATCTTGTGCATCCAATAAGTTCATTTGTGTCATTGGATGAACATTTATGTCATTTTCGTCCTCCCAAGGCTTATTTTTGTCCAATTATGGTTTTTAACCAATCTTGTGCATCCAATAGGTGTGTTTCTGTCATTGGATGAACATTTAGGTCATTTTCGTCCTCCCTAGTCTTATTCTTGTCCAATTAGGGTTTTTAACTAATCTTGTGCATCCAATAAGTTCATATATGTCATTGGATGAACATTTAGGTCATTTTCGTCCACCCTAGGCTTATTCTTGTCCAATTAGTGTTTTTAACTAATCTTGTGCATCCAATAAGTTCATATGTGTCATTGGATGAACATTTAGGTCATTTTCGTCCACACTAGGCTTATTCTTGTCCAAGTAGTGTTTTTAACTAATCTTGTGCATCCAATAAGTTCATTTGTGTCATTGGATGAACATTTATGTCATTTTCGTCCTCCCCAAGCTTATTCTTGTCCAATTAGGGTTTTTAAGCAATCTTGTGCATCCAAAAAGTTCATTTGTGTCATTGGATGAACATTTAGGTCATTTTCGTCCTCCCTAGGCTTATTCTTGTTCAATTAGGGTTTCTAACCAATCTTGTGCATCCAATAGGTGTGTTTGTGTCATTGGATGAACATTTAGGTCATTTTCGTCCTCCCTAGTCTTATTCTTGTCCAATTAGGG
>JBBPBR010000626.1:0-39807 GCA_037974775.1 Cicer pinnatifidum | reverse complement strand
GGAGGACGAAAATGACATAAATGTTCATCCAATGACACAAACACACCTATTGGATGCACAAGATTGGTTAAAAACCCTAACTTGACAAGAATAAGCCTAGGGAGGACGAAAATGACTTAAATCTTAATCCAATGACACAAATGAACTTATTGGATGCACAAGATTGCTTAAAACCCTAATTGGATAAGAATAAGCCTTGGGAGGACGAAAATGACCTAAATGTTCATCAAATGACACAAACACACACCTATTGGATGCACAAGATTGGCTTAAAACCCTAATTGGACAAGAATAAGACTAGGGAGGACGAAAATGACCTAAATGTTCATCCAATGACACAAATGAACTTATTGGATGCACAATATTGCTTAAAACCCTAATTGGACAAGAATAAGACTAGGGAGGACGAAAATGACCTAAATGTTCATCCAATGACACAAACACACCTATTGGATGCAAAAGATTGGTTAGAAACCCTAATTGGACAAGAATAAGCCTAGGGAGGACGAAAATGACCTAAATGTTCATCCAATGACACAAATGAACTTATTGGATGCACAAGATTGCTTAAAAAGCCTAATTGGACAAGAATAAGACTAGGGAGGACGAAAATGACCTAAATGTTCATCCAATGACACAAACACACCTATTGGATGCACAAGATTGGCTTAAAACCCTAATTGGACAAGAATAAGACTAGGGACGACGAAAATGACCTAAATGTTCATCCAATGACACAAATGAACTTATTGGATGCACAAGATTGCTTAAAACCCTAATTGGACAAGAATAAGACTAGGGAGGACGAAAATGACCTAAATGTTCATCCAATGACACAAACACACCTATTGGATGCACAAGATTGGTTAAAAACCCTAATTGGACAAGAATAAGCCTTGGGAGGACGAAGATGACATAGATGTCCATCCAATGACACAAATGAACTTATTGGATGCACAAGATTAGTTAAAAACCCTAATTGGACAAGAATAAGCCTAGGGTGAACGAAAATGACCTAAATGTTCATCCAATGACACAAACACACCTATTGGATGCACAAGATTGGTTAAAAACCCTAATTGGACAACAATAAGCCTAGGGAGGATGAAAATGACCTAAATGTTCATCTAATGACACAAACACACCTATTGGATGCACAAGATTGGTTAAAAACCCTAATTGGACAAAAATAAGCCTTGGGAGGACGAAGATGACATAGATGTCCATCCAATGACACAAATGAACTTATTGGATGCACAAGATTAGTTAAAAACCCTAATTGGACAAGAATAAGCCTAGGGTGAACGAAAATGACCTAAATGTTCATCCAATGACACAAATGAACTTATTGGATGCACAAGATTGGTTAAAAACCCTAATTGGACAAGAATAAGACTAGGGAGGACGAAAATGACCTAAATGTTCATCCAATGACACAAACACAACTTTTGGATGCACAAGATTGGTTAAAAACCCTAATTGGACAACAATAAGCCTAGGGAGGATGAAAATGACCTAAATGTTCATCTAATGACACAGACACACCTACTGGATGCACAAGATTGGTTAAAAACCCTAATTGGACAACAATAAGCCTAGGGAGGATGAAAATGACCTAAATGTTCATCTAATGACACAAACAAACCTATTGGATGCACAAGATTGGTTAAAAACCCTAATTGCACAAAACTAAGCCTAGTGAGGACGAAAATAACCTAAATGTTCATCCAATGACACAAATGAACTTATGGGATGCACAAGATTGCTTAAAACCCTAATTGGTCAAGAATAAGACTAGGGAGGACGAAAATGACCTAAATGTTCATCCAATGACACAAACACACCTATTGGATGCACAAGACTGGTTAAAAACCCTAACTGGACAAGAATAAGCCTATGGAGGACGAAAATGACTTAAATCTTAATCCAATGACACAAATGAACTTATTGTATGAACAAGATTGCATAAAACCCTAATTGGACAAGAATAAGTCTAGGGAGGACGAAAATGACCTAAATGTTCATCCAATGACACAAACACACCTATTGGATGCACAAGATTGGTTAAAAACCCTAATTGGACAACAATAAGCCTAGGGAGGATGAAAATGACCTAAATGTTCATCCAATTACACAAACACACCTATTGGATGCACAAGATTGCTTAAAACCCTAATTGGACAAGAATAAGACTAGGGAGGAAGAAAATGACCTAAATGTTCATCCAATGACACAAATGAAGTTATTGGATGAACAAGATTGGTTAAAAACCCTAATTGGAAAAGAATAAGCCTAGGGTGGACGAAAATGACCTAAATGTTCATCCAATGACACAAATGAACTTATTTGATGCACAAGATTGCTTAAAAACCCTAATTGCACAAGAATAAGCCTAGGGAGGATGAGAATGACCTAAATGTTCATCCAATGACACAAACACACCTATTGGATGCACAAGATTGCTTAAAACCCTAATTGGACAAGAATAAGACTAGGGAGGACGAAAATGACCTAAATGTTCATCCAATGACACAAACACACCTATTGGATGCACAAGACTGGTTAAAAACCCTAACTGGACAAGAATAAGCCTATGGAGGACGAAAATGACTTAAATCTTAATCCAATGACACAAATGAACTTATTGTATGCACAAGATTGCTTAAAACCCTAATTGGACAAGAATAAGACTAGGGAGGACGAAAATGACCTAAATGTTCATCCAATGACACAAACACACCTATTGGATGCACAAGATTGGTTAAAAACCCTAATTGGACAACAATAAGCCTAGGGAGGATGAAAATGACCTAAATGTTCATCTCATGACACAAACACACCTACTGGATGCACAAGATTGGTTAAAAACCCTAATTGGACAACAATAAGCCTAGGGAGGATGAAAATGACCTAAATGTTCATCTAATGACACAAACACACCTATTGGATGCACAAGATTGGTTAAAAACCCTAATTGCACAAAACTAAGCCTAGTGAGGACGAAAATAACCTAAATGTTCATCCAATGACACAAATGAACTTATTGGATGCACAAGATTGCTTAAAAACCCTAATTGGACAAGAATAAGCCTAGGGAGGACGAAAATGACCTAAATGTTCATCCAATGACACAAATGAACTTATTGGATGCACAAGATTGCTTAAAACCCTAAATGGACAAGAATAAGACTAGGGAGGACGAAAATGACCTAAATGTTCATCCAATGACACAAACACACCTATTGGATGCAAAAGATTGGTTAGAAACCCTAATTGGACAAGAATAAGCCTAGGGAGGACGAAAATGACCTAAATGTTCATCCAATGACACAAATGAACTTATTGGATGCACAAGATTGCTTAAAAACCCTAATTGGACAAGAATAAGCCTAGGGAGGACAAAAATGACCTAAATGTTCATCCAATGACACAAACACACCTATTGGATGCATAAGATTGGTTAAAAACCCTAATTGGACAACAATAAGCCTAGGGAGGATGAAAATGACCTAAATGTTCATCTAATGACACAAACACACCTATTGGATGCACAAGATTGGTTAAAAACCCTAATTGCACAAAACTAAGCCTAGGGAGGACGAAAATGACCTAAATGTTCATCCAATGACACAAATGAACTTATTGGATACACAAGATTGCTTAAAACCCTAATTGGACAAGAATAAGACTAGGGAGGACGAAAATAACCTAAATGTTCTTCCAATGACACAAACACACCTATTGGATCCACAAGATTGGTTAGAAACCCTATTTGAACAAGAATAAGCCTAGGGAGGACGAAAATGACCTAAATGTTCATCCAAAAACACAAATGAACTTATTGGATGCACAAGATTGCTTAAAAACCCAAATTGGACAAGAATAAGCCTAGGGAGGACGAAAATGACCTAAATGTTCATCCAATGACACAAATGAACTTATTGGATGCACAAGATTGGTTAAAAACCCTAATTGGACAAGAATAAGCCTTGGGAGGACGAAAATGACATAAATGTTCATCCAATGACACAAACACACCTATTGGATGCACAAGATTGGTTAAAAACCCTAACTTGACAAGAATAAGCCTAGGGAGGACGAAAATGACTTAAATCTTAATCCAATGACACAAATGAACTTATTGGATGCACAAGATTGCTTAAAACCCTAATTGGATAAGAATAAGGCTTGGGAGGACGAAAATGACCTAAATGTTCATCAAATGACACAAACACACACCTATTGGATGCACAAGATTGGCTTAAAACCCTAATTGAACAAGAATAAGCCTAGGGAGGACGAAAATGACCTAATTGTTCATCCAATGACACAAATAAACTTATTGGATGCACAAGATTGGTTAAAAACCCTAATTGGACAAGTATAAGCCTAGGGAGGACGAAAATGACCTAAATGTTCATCCAATGACACAAACACACCTATTGGATGCACAAGATTGGTTAAAAACCCTAATTGGACAACAATAAGCCTAGGGAGGATGAAAATGACCTAAATGTTCATCTAATGACACAAACACACCTATTGGATGCACAAGATTGGTTAAAAACCCTAATTGCACAAAACTAAGCCTAGGGAGGACGAAAATGACCTAAATGTTCATCCAATGACACAAATGAACTTATTGGATACACAAGATTGCTTAAAACCCTAATTGGACAAGAATAAGACTAGGGAGGACGAAAATAACCTAAATGTTCATCCAATGACACAAACACACCTATTGGATGCACAAGATTGGTTAGAAACCCTAATTGAACAAGAATAAGGCTAGGGAGGACGAAAATGACCTAAATGTTCATCCAATGACACAAATGAACTTATTGGATGCACAAGATTGCTTAAAAACCCTAATTGGACAAGAATAAGCCTAGGGAGGACGAAAATGACCTAAATGTTCATCCAATGACACAAATGAACTTATTGGATGCACAAGATTGGTTAAAAACCCTAATTGGACAAGAATAAGCCTTGGGAGGACGAAAATGACATAAATGTTCATCCAATGACACAAACACACCTATTGGATGCACAAGATTGGTTAAAAACCCTAACTTGACAAGAATAAGCCTAGGGAGGACGAAAATGACTTAAATCTTAATCCAATGACACTAATGAACTTATTGGATGCACAAGATTGCTTAAAACCCTAATTGGATAAGAATAAGCCTTGGGAGGACGAAAATGACCTAAATGTTCATCAAATGACACAAACACACACCTATTGGATGCACAAGATTGGCTTAAAACCCTAATTGGACAAGAATAAGCCTAGGGAGGACGAAAATGACCTAATTGTTCATCCAATGACACAAATAAACTTATTGGATGCACAAGATTGGTTAAAAACCCTAATTGGACAAGTATAAGCCTAGGGAGGACGAAAATGACCTAAATGTTCATCCAATGACACAAACACACCTATTGGATGCACAAGATTGGTTAAAAACCCTAATTGGACAACAATAAGCCTAGGGAGGATGAAAATGACCTAAATGTTCATCTAATGACACGAACACACCTATTGGATGCACAAGATTGGTTAAAAACCCTAATTGGACAAGAATAAGCCTTGGGAGGACGAAAATGACCTAAATGTTCATCCAATGACACAAATGAACTTATTGGATGCACAAGATTGCTTAAAACCCTAATTGGACAAGAATAAGACTAGGGAGGACGAAAATGACCTAAATGTTCATCCAATGACACAAACACACCTATTGGATGCAAAAGATTGGTTAGAAACCCTAATTGGACAAGAATAAGCCTAGGGAGGACGAAAATGACCTAAATGTTCATCCAACGACACAAATGAACTTATTGGATGCACATGATTGCTTAAAACCCTAATTGGATAAGAAGAAGCCTTGGGAGGACGAAAATGACCTAAATGTTCATCAAATGACACAAACACACCTATTGGATGCACAAGATTGGCTTAAAACCCTAATTGGACAAGAATAAGACAAGGGACGACGAAAATGACCTAAATGTTCATCCAATGACACAAATGAACTTATTGGATGCACAAGATTGCTTAAAACCCTAATTGGACAAGAATAAGACTAGGGAGGACGAAAATGACCTAAATGTTCATCCAATGACACAAACACACCTATTGGATGCACAAGATTTGTTAAAAACCATAATTGCACAAAACTAAGCCTAGTGAGGACGAAAACAACCTAAATGTTCATCCAATGACACAAATGAACTTATTGGATGCACAAGATTGCTTAAAACCCTAATTGGACAAGAATAAGACTAGGGAGGACGAAAATGACCTAAATGTTCATCCAATGACACAAACACACCTATTGGATGCACAAGATTGTTTAGAAACCCTAATTGAACAAGAATAAGCCTAGGGAGGACGAAAATGACCTAAATGCTTATCCAATGACACAAATGAACTTATTGGATGCACAAGATTGGTTAAAAACCCTAATTGGACAACAATAAGCCTAGGGAGGATGAAAATGACCTAAATGTTCATCTAATGACACAAACACACCTATTGGATGCACAAGATTGGTTAAAAACCCTAATTGCACAAAACTAAGCCTAGGGAGGACGAAAATAACTTAAATTTTCATCCAATGACACAAATGAACTTATTGGATGCACAAGATTGGTTAAAAACCCTAATTGGACAAGAATAAGCCTAGGGAGGACGAAAATGACCTAAATGTTCATCCAATGACACAAATGAACTTATTGGATGCACAAGATTGGTTAAAAACCCTAATTGGACAAGAATAAGCCTTGGGAGGACGAAAATGACCTAAATGTTCATCCAATGACACAAATGAACTTATTGGATGCACAAGATTGGTTAAAAACCCTAACTGGACAAGAATAAGCCTAGGGTGGACGAAAATGACCTAAATGTTTATCCAATGACACAAATGAACTTATTGGATGCACAAGATCGGTTACAAACCCTAATTGGACAAGAATAAGCCTAGGGAGGACGAAAATGACCTAAATGTTCATCCAATGACACAAACACACCTATTGGATGCACAAGATTGGTTAAAAACCCTAATTGGACAAGAATAAGCCTAGGGAGGACGAAAATGACCTAAATGTTCATCCAATGACACAAATGAACTTATTGGACGCACAAGAATGGTTAGAAACCCTAATTGGACAAGAATAAGCCTAGGGAGGACGAAAATGACCAAAATGTTCATCCAATGACACAAATGAACTTATTTGATGCACAAGATTGCTTAAAAACCCTAATTGGACAAGAATAAGCCTAGGGAGGACGAAAATGACCTAAATGTTCATCCAATGACACAAATGAACTTATTGGATGCACAAGATTGCTTAAAAACCCTAATTGGACAAGAATAAGCCTAGGGAGGACGAAAATGACCTAAATGTTCATCCAATGACACAAATGAACTTATTGGATGCACAAGATTGCTTAAAAACCCTAATTGGGCAAGAATAAGCCTAGGGAGGACGAAAATGACCTAAATGTTCATCCAATGACACAAATGAACTTATTGGATGCACAAGATTGCTTAAAAACCCTAATTGGACAAGAATAAGCCTAGGGAGGACGAAAATGACCCAAATGTTCATCCAATGACACAAATGAACTTATTGGATGCACAAGATTGCTTAAAAACCCTAATTGGACAAGAATAAGCCTAGGGAGGACGAAAATGACCTAAATGTTCATCCAATGACACAAATGAACTTATTGGATGCACAAGATTGCTTAAAAACCCTAATTGGACAAGAATAAGCCTAGGGAGGACGAAAATGACCTAAATGTTTATCTAATGACACAAATACACCTATTGGATGCACAAGATTGGTTAAAAACCCTAATTGGACAACAATATGCCTAGGGAAGACGAAAATGACCTAAATGTTCATCCAATGACACAAATGAACTTATTGGATGCACAAGATTGGTTAAAAACCCTAATTGGACAAGAATAAGCCTAGGGAGGACGAAAATGACCTAAATGTTCATCCAATAACACAAATGAAGTTATTGGATGCACAAGATTGCTTAAAAACCCTAATTAGACAAGAATAAGCCTAGGGAGGACGAAAATGACCTAAATGTTCATCCAATGACACAAATACACCTATTGGATGCACAAGATTGGTTAGAAACCCTAATTGAACAAGAATAAGCCTAGAGAGGACGAAAATGACTTAAATCTTAATCCAATGACACAAATGAACTTATTGGATGCACAAGATTGCTTAAAACCCTAATTGGACAAGAATAAGACTAGGCAGGAAGAAAATGACCTAAATGTTCATCCAATGACACAAACACACCTATTGGATGCACAAGACTGGTTAGAAACCCTAATTGAACAAGAATAAGCATAGGGACGACGAAAATGACTTAAATCTTAATCCAATGACACAAATGAACTTATTGGATGCACAAGATTGCTTAAAACCCTAATTGGACAAGAATAAGACTAGGGAGGACGAAAATGACCTAAATGTTCATCCAATGACACAAACACACCTATTGGATGCACAAGATTGGTTAAAAACCCTAATTGGACAACAATAAGCCTAGGGAGGATGAAAATGACCTAAATGTTCATCTAATGACACAAACACACCTATTGGATGCACAAGATTGGTTAAAAACCCTAATTGCACAAAACTAAGCCTAGTGAGGACGAAAATAACCTAAATGTTCATCCAATGACACAAATGAACTTATTGGATGGACAAGATTGCTTAAAAACCCTAATTGGACAAGAATAAGCCTAGGGAGGAAGAAAATGACCTAAATGTTCATCCAATGACACAAATGAACTTATTGGATGCACAAGATTGCTTAAAACCCTAATTGGACAAGAATAAGACTAGGGAGGACGAAAATGACCTAAATGTTCATCCAATGACACAAACACACCTATTGGATGCACAAGATTGGTTAAAAACCCTAATTGGACAACAATAAGCCTAGGGAGGATGAAAATGACCTAAATGTTCATCTAATGACACAAACACACCTATTGGATGCACAAGATTGGTTAAAAACCCTAATTGGACAACAATAAGCCTAGGGAGGATGAAAATGACCTAAATGTTCATCTAATGTCACAAACACACCTATTGGATGCACAAGATTGGTTAAAAACCCTAATTGCACCAAAATAAGCCTAGGGAGGACGAAAATGACCTAAATGTTCATCCAATGACACAAATGAACTTATTGGATGCACAAGATTGCTTAAAAACCCTAATTGGACAAGAATAAGCCTAGGGAGGACGAAAATGACCTAAATGTTCATCCAATGACACAAATGAACTTATTGGATGCACAAGATTGGTTAAAAACCCTAATTGGACAAGAATAAGCCTTGGGAAGACGAAAATGACCTAAATGTTCATCCAATGACACAAATGAACTTATTGGATGCACAAGATTGCTTAAAACCCTAATTGGACAAGAATAAGACTAGGGAGGACGAAAATGACCTAAATGTTCATCCAATGACACAAACACACCTATTGGATGCACAAGATTGGTTAGAAACCCTAATTGAACAAGAATAAGCCTAGGGAGGACGAAAATGACCTAAATGTTCATCCAATGACACAAATGAACTTTTTTGATGCAAAAGACTGCTTAAAAACCCTAATTGGACAAGAATAAGCCTAGGGAGGACGAAAATGACCTAAATGTTCATCCAATGACACAAATGAACTTATTGGATGCACAAGATTGCTTAAAACCCTAATTGGACAAGAATAAGACTAGGGAGGACGAAAATGACCTAAATGTTCATCCAATGACACAAACACACCTATTGGATGCACAAGATTGGTTAAAAACCCTAATTGGACAAGAATAAGCCTTGGGAGGACGAAGATGACATAGATGTCCATCCAATGACACAAATGAACTTATTGGATGCACAAGATTAGTTAAAAACCCTAATTGGACAAGAATAAGCCTAGGGTGAACGAAAATGACCTAAATGTTCATCCAATGACACAAATGAACTTATTGGATGCACAAGATTGGTTAAAAACCCTAGTTGGACAAGAATAAGCCTAGGGATGACGAAAATGACCTAAATGTTCATCCAATGACACAAACACACCTATTGGATGCACAAGATTGGTTAAATACCCTAATTGGACAACAATAAGCCTAGGGAGGATGAAAATGACCTAAATGTTCATCTAATGACACAAACACACCTATTGGATGCACAAGATTGGTTAAAAACCCTAATTGCACAAAACTAAGCCTAGGGAGGACGAAAATGACCTAAATGTTCATCCAATGACACAAATAAACTTATTGGATACACAAGATTGCTTAAAACCCTAATGGGACAAGAATAAGACTAGGGAGGACGAAAATGACCTAAATGTTCATCCAATGACACAAACACACCTATTGGATGCACAAGATTGGTTAGAAACCCTAATTGAACAAGAATAAGCCTATGGAGGACGAAAATGACCTAAATGTTCATCCAATGACACAAATGAACTTATTGGATGCACAAGATTGCTTAAAAACCCTAACTGGACAAGAATAAGCCTAGGGAGGACGAAAATGACCTAAATGTTAATCTAATGACCCAAATGAACTTATTGGATGCACAAGATTGGTTAAAAACCCTAATTGGACAAGAATAAGCCTTGGGAGGACGAAAATGACATAAATGTTCATCCAATGACACAAACACACCTATTGGATGCACAAGATTGGTTAAAAACCCTAACTTGACAAGAATAAGCCTAGGGAGGACGAAAATGACTTAAATCTTAATCCAATGACACAAATGAACTTATTGGATGCACAAGATTGCTTAAAACCCTAATTGGATAAGAATGAGCCTTTGGAGGACGAAAATGACCTAAATGTTCATCAAATGACACAAACACACACCTATTGGATGCACAAGATTGGCTTAAAACCCTAATTGGACAAGAATAAGCCTAGGGAGGACGAAAATGACCTAATTGTTCATCCAATGACACAAATAAACTTATTGGATGCACAAGATTGGTTAAAAACCCTAATTGGACAAGTATAAGCCTAGGGAGGACGAAAATGACCTAAATGTTCATCCAATGACACAAACACACCTATTGGATGCACAAGATTGGTTAAAAACCCTAATTGGACAACAATAAGCCTAGGGAGGATGAAAATGACCTAAATGTTCATCTAATGACACAAACACACCTATCGGATGCACAAGATTGGTTAAAAACCCTAATTGCACAAAACTAAGCCTAGGGAGGACGAAAATGACCTAAATGTTCATCCAATGACACAAATGAACTTATTGGATACACAAGATTGCTTAAAACCCTAATTGGACAAGAATAAGACTAGGGAGGACGAAAATGACCTAAATGTTTATCCAATGACACAAACACACCTATTGGATGCACAAGATTGGTTAAAAACCCTAATTGGACAAGAATAAGCCTTGGGAGGACGAAGATGACATAAATGTTCATCCAATGACACAAATGAACTTATTGGATGCACAAGATTAGTTAAAAACCCTAATTGGACAAGAATAAGCCTAGGGTGGACGAAAATGACCTAAATGTTCATCCAATGACACAAATGAACTTATTGGATGCACAAGATTGGTTAAAAACCCTAATTGGACAAGAATAAGCCTAGGGAGGACGAAAATGACCTAAATGTTCATCCAATGACACAAACACACCTATTGGATGCACAAGATTGGTTAAAAACCCTAATTGGACAAGAATAAGCCTAGGTAGGACGAAAATGACCTAAATGTTCATCCAATGACACAAACACACCTATTGGATGCACAAGATTGGTTAAAAACCCAAACTGGACAAGAATAAGCCTAGGGAGGACGAAAATGACTTAAATCTTAATCCAATGACACAAATGAACTTATTGGATGCACAAGATTGCTTAAAACCCTAATTGGACCAGAATAAGCCTAGGGAGGACGAAAATGACCTAAATTGTCATCCAATGACACAAATGAACTTATTGGATGCACAAGATTGCTTAAAACCCTAATTGGACAAGAATAAGACTAGGGAGGACGAAAATGACCTAAATGTTCATCCAATGACACAAACACACCTATTGGATGCACAAGATTGGTTAAAAACCCTAATTGGACAACAATAAGCCTAGGGAGGATGAAAATGACCTAAATGTTCATCTAATGACACAAACACACCTATTGGATACACAAGATTGGTTAAAAACCGTAATTGCACAAAACTAAGCCTAGTGAGGACGAAAATAACCTAAATGTTCATCCAATGACACAAATGAACTTATTGGATGCACAAGATTGCTTAAAACCCTAATTGGACAAGAATAAGACTAGGGAGGACGGAAATGACCTAAATGTTCATCCAATGACACAAACACACCTATTGGATGCACAAGATTGGTTAGAAACCCTAATTGAACAAGAATAAGCCTAGGGAGGACGAAAATGACCTAAATGTTCATCCAATGACACAAATGAACTTATTGGATGCACAAGATTGCTTAAAAACCCTAATTGGCCAAGAATAAGCCTAGGGAGGACGAAAATGACCTAAATGTTCATCCAATGACACAAATGAACTTATTGGATGCACAAGATTGGTTAAAAACCCTAATTGGACAAGAATAAGCCTAGGGAGGACGAAAATGACCTAAATGTTCATCCAATGACACAAACACACCTATTTGATGCACAAGATTGGTTAGAAACCGTAATTGGACAAGAATAAGCCTAGGAAGGACGAAAATGACCTAAATGTTAATCCAATGACACAAATGAACTTATTGGATGCACAAGATTGGTAAAAAACCCTAATTGGACAAGAATAAGCCGAGGGAGGACGAAAATGACCTAAATGTTCATCCAATGACACAAACACACCTATTGGATGCACAAGATTGGTTAAAAACCCTAATTGGACAAGAATAAGCCTAGGGAGGACGAAAATGACCTAAATGTTCATCCAATGACACAAATGAACTTATTGGATGCACAAGATTGGTTAAAAACCCTAATTGGACAAGAATAAGCCTAGGGAGGACGAAAATGACCTAAATGTTCATCCAATGACATAAATGAACATATTGGATGCACAAGATTGCTTAAAAACCCTAATTGGACAAGAATAAGCCTAGGGAGGACAAAAATGACCTAAATGTTCATCCAATGACACAAATGAACTTATTGGATGCACAAGATTGGTTAAAAACCCTAATTGGACAAGAATAAGCCTAGGGAGGACGAAAATGACCTAAATGTTCATCCAATGACACAAATGAACTTATTGGATGCACAAGATTGGTTAAAAACCCTAATTGGACAAGAATAAGCCTAGGGAGGACGAAAATGACCTAAATGTTCATCCAATGACACAAATGAACTTATTGGATGCACAAGATTGGTTAAAAACCCTAATTGGACACGAATAAGCCTAGGGAGGACGAAAATGACCCAAATGTTCGTCCAATGACACAAACACACCTATTGGATGCACAAGATTGCATAAAAACCCTAATTGGACAAGAATAAGACTAGGGAGGACGAAAATGACCTAAATGTTCCTCCAATGACACAAACACACCTATTGGATGCACAAGATTGCACAAAATCCCTAATTGGACAAGAATAAGACTAGGGAGGACGAAAATGACCTAAATGTTCATCCAATGACACAAATGAACTTATTGGATGCACAAGATTGGTTAAAAACCCTAATTGGACAAGAATAAGCCTAGGGAGGACGAAAATGACCTAAATGTTCATCCAATGACACAATTGCACTTATTGGATGCACAAGATTGGTTAAAAACCCTAATTGGACAAGAATAAGCCTAGGGAGGACGAAAATGACCTAAATGTTCGTCCAATGACACCAACACACCTATTGGATGCACAAGATTGCCTAAAAACCCTAATTGGACAAGAATAAGACTAGGGAGGACGAAAATGACCTAAATGTTCCTCCAATGACACAAATGAACTTATTGGATGCACAAGGTTGGTTAAAAACCCTAATTGGACAAGAATAAGCCTAGGGAGTACGAAAATGACCTAAATGTTCAACCAATGACACAAATGAACTTATTGGATGCACAAGGTTGGTTAAAAACCCTAATTGCACAAGAATAAGCCTAGAGAGGACGAAAATGACCTAAATGTTAGTCCAATGACACAAACACACCTATTGGATGCAAAAGATTCAATAAAGTCCCTAATTGGACAAGAATAAGACTAGGGAGGACGAAAATGAACTAAATGTTCCTCCAATGACACAAACACACCTATTGGATGCACAAGATTGCATAAAAACCCTAATTGGACAAGAATAAGACTAGGGAGGACGAAAATGACCTAAATGTTCATCCAATGACACAAATGAACTTATTGGATGCACAAGATTGGTTAAAAACCCTAATTGGACAAGAATAAGCCTAGGGAGGACGAAAATGACCTAAATGTTCATCCAATGACACAAATGAACTTATTGGATCCACAAGATTGGTTAAAAACCCTAATTGGACAAGAATAAGCCTATGGAGGACGAAAATGACCTAAATGTTCGTCCAATGACACAAACACACCTATTGGATGCACAAGATTGCATAAAAACCCTAATTGGACAAGAATAAGCCTAGGGAGGACGTAAATGACCTAAATGTTCATCCAATGACACAAATGAACTTATTGGATGCGCAAGATTGGTTAAAAACCCTAATTGGACAAGAATAAGCATAGGGAGGACGAAAATGACCTAAATGTTCATCCAATGACACAAACACACATATTGGATGCACAAGATTGCTTAAAACCCTAATTGGACAAGAATAAGACTACGGATGACGAAAATGACCTAAATGTTCATCCAATGACACAAATGAACTTATTGGATGCACAAGATTGGTTAAAAACCCTAATTGGACAAGAATAAGCCTAGGGAGGACGAAAATGACCTAAATGTTCATCCAATGACACAAATGAACTTATTGGATACACAAGATTGCTTAAAACCCTAATTGGACAAGAATAAGACTAGGGAGGACGAAAATAACCTAAATGTTCATCCAATGACACAAACACACCTATTGGATGCACAAGATTGGTTAGAAACCCTAATTGAACAAGAATAAGCGTAGGGAGGACGAAAATGACCTAAATGTTCATCCAATGAAACAAATGAACTTATTGGATTCACAAGATTGCTTAAAAACCCTAATTGGACAAGAATAAGCCTAGGGAGGACGAAAATGACCTAAATGTTCATCCAATGACACAAATGAACTTATTGGATGCACAAGATTGGTTAAAAACCCTAATTGGACAAGAATAAGCCTTGGGAGGACGAAAATAACCTAAATGTTCATCCAATGACACAAATGAACCTATTGGATGCACAAGATTGGTCAAAAACCCTAATTGGACAAGAATAAGCCCAGGGTGGACGAAAATGACCTAAATGTTTATCCAATGACACAAATGAACTTATTGGATGCACAAGATTGGTTAAAAACCCTAATTGGACAAGAATAAGCCTAGGGAGGACGAAAATGACCTAAATGTTCATCCAATGACACAAACACACCTATTGGATGCACAAGATTGCTTAAAAACCCTAATTGGACAAGAATAAGCCTAGGGAGGACGAAAATGACCTAAATGTTCATCCAATGACACAAATGAACTTACTGGATGCACAAGATTGCTTAAAAACCCTAATTAGACAAGAATAATCCTAGGGAGGACGAAAATGACCTAAATGTTCATCCAATGACACAAATACACCTATTGGATGCACAAGATTGGTTAGAAACCCTAATTGGACAAGAATAAGCCTAGGGGGGACGAAAATGACCTAAATGTTCATCCAATGACACAAACACACCTATTGGATGCACAAGATTGGTTAAAAACCCTAATTGGTCAAGAATAAGCCTAGGGATGACGAAAATGACCTAAATGTTCATCCAATGACACAAATGAACTTATTGGATGCACAAGATTGGTTAGAAACCCTAATTGGACAAGAATAAGCCTAGGGAGGACGAAAATGACCTAAATGTTCATCCAATGACACAAATGAACTTATTGGATGCACAAGATTGGTTAAAAATCCTAATTGGACAAGAATAAGCTTAGGGAGGACGAAAATGACCTAAATGTTCATCCAATGACACAAATGAACTTATTGGATGCACAAGATTGGTTAGAAACCCTAATTGGACAAGAATAAGCCTAGGGAGGACGAAAATGACCTAAATGTTCATCCAATGACACAAATGAACTTATTGGATGCACAAGATTGGTTAAAAACCCTAATTGGACAAGAATAAGCCTAGGGAGGACGAAAATGACCTAAATGTTCATCCAATGACACAAATGAACTTATTGGATACACAAGATTGCTTAAAACCCTAATTGGACAAGAATAAGACTAGGGAGGACGAAAATAACCTAAATGTTCATCCAATGACACAAACACACCTATTGGATGCACAAGATTGGTTAGAAACCCTAATTGAACAAGAATAAGCCTAGGGAGGACGAAAATGACCTAAATGTTCATCCAATGACACAAATGAACTTATTGGATGCACAAGATTGCTTAAAAACCCTAATTGGACAAGAATTAGACTAGGGAGGACGAAAATGACCTAAATGTTCATCCAATGACACAGACACACCTATTGGATGCACAAGATAGGTTAGAAACCCTAATTGAACAAGAATATGCCTAGGGAGGACGAAAATGACCTAAATGTTCATCCAATGACACAAATGAACTTATTGGATGCACAAGATTGCTTAAAAACCCTAATTGGACAAGAATAAGCCTAGGGAGGACGAAAATGACATAAATGTTCATCCAATGACACAAACACACCTATTGGATGCACAAGATTGGTTAAAAACCCTAACTTGACAAGAATAAGCCTAGGGAGGACGAAAATGACTTAAATCTTAATCCAATGACACAAATGAACTTATTGGATGCACAAGATTGCTTAAAACCCTAATAGGACAAGAATAAGACTAGGGAGGACGAAAATGACCTAAATGTTCATCCAATGACACAAACACACCTATTGGATGCACAAGATTGGTTAAAAACCCTAATTGGACAAGAATAAGCCTAGGGAGGACGAAAATGACGTAAATGTTCATCCAATGACACAAACGAACTTATTGGATGCACAAGATTGCTTAAAAACCCTAATTGGACAAGAATAAGCCTAGGGAGGACGAAAATGACCTAAATGTTCATCCAATGACACAAATGAACTTATTGGATGCACAAGATTGGTTAAAAATCCTAATTGGACAAGAATAAGCCTTGGGAGGACGAAAATGACCTAAATGTTCATCCAATGACACAAATGAACTTATTGGATGCACAAGATTGGTTAGAAACCCTAATTGGACAAGAATAAGCCTAGGGAGGACGAAAATGACCTAAATGTTCATCCAATGACACAAATGAACTTATTGGATGCACAAGATTGGTTAAAAACCCTAATTGGACAAGAATAAGCCTAGGGAGGACGAAAATGACCTAAATGTTCATCCAATGACACAAATGATTTTATTGGATGCACAAGATTGCTTAAAAACCCTAATTGGACAAGAATAAGCCCATGGAGGACGAAAATGACCTAAATGTTCATCCAATGACACAAATACACCTATTGGATGCACAAGATTGGTTAAAAACCCTAATTGGACAAGAATAAGCCTAGGGAGGACGAAAATGACCTAAATGTTCATCCAATGACACAAACACACCTATTTGATGCACAAGATTGGTTAGAAACCCTAATTGGACAAGAATAAGCCTAGGAAGGACGAAAATGACCTAAATGTTAATCCAATGACACAAATGAATTTATTGGATGCACAAGATTGGTTAAAAACCCTAATTGGACAAGAATAAGCCTAGGGAGGACGAAAATGACCTAAATGTTCATCCAATGACACAAATGAACTTATTGGATGCATAAGATTGGTTAAAAACCCTAATTGGACAAGAATAAGCTTAGGGTGGACGAGAATGACCTAATTGTTCATCCAATGACACAAATGAACTTATTGGACGCACATGATTGGGTAAAAACCCTAATTGGACAAGAATAAGCCTAGGGAGGACGAAAATGACCTAAATGTTAATCCAATCACACAAATGAACTTATTGGATGCACAAGATTGCTTAAAACCCTAATTGGACAAGAATAAGACTAGGGAGGACGAAAATGACCTAAATGTTCATCCAATGACACAAACACACCTATTGGATGCACAAGATTGGTTAGAAACCCTAATTGGACAAGAATAAGCCTAGGAAGGACGAAAATGACCTAAATGTTCATCGAATGATACAAACACACCTATTGGATGCACAAGATTGTTTAGAAACCCTAATTGGACAACAATAAGCCTAGGGAGGACGAAAATGACCTAAATGTTCATCAAATGACTAAACACACCTATTGGATGCACAAGATTGGTTAAAAACCCTAATTGGACAAGAATAAGCCTAGGGAGGACGAAAATGACCTAAATGTTCATCAAATGACTAAACACACCTATTGGATGCACAAGATTGGTTAAAAACCCTAATTGGACAAGAATAAGCATAGGGAGGACGAAAATGACCTAAATGTTCATCCAATGACACAAATGAACTTAGTGGATGCACAAGATTGGTTAAAAACCCTAATTGGTCAAGAATAAGCCTTGGGAGGTCGAAAATGACCTAAATGTTCATCCAATGACACAAATGAACTTATTGGATGCACAAGATTGGTTAAAAACCCTAATTGGACAAGAATAAGCCTAGGGAGGACGAAAATGACCTAAATGTTCATCCAATGACACAAACACACCTATTGGATGCACAAGATTGTTTAGAAACCCTAATTGGACAAGAATAAGCCTTGGGAGGACGAAAATGACCTAAATGTTCACCCAATGACACAAATGAACTTATTGGATGCAAAAGATTGGTTAAAAACCCTAATTGGATAAGAATAAGCCTAGGGAGGACGAAAATGACCTAAATGTTCATCCAATGACACAAACACACCTATTGGATGCACAAGATTGGTTAAAAACCCTAATTGGACAAGAATAAGCCTTGGGAGGACGAAAATGACATAAATGTTCATCCAATGACACAAACACACCTATTGGATGCACAAGATTGGTTAAAAACCCTAACTTGACAAGAATAAGCCTAGGGAGGACGAAAATGACTTAAATCTTAATCCAATGACACAAATGAACTTATTGGATGCACAAGATTGCTTAAAACCCTAATTGGATAAGAATAAGCCTTGGGAGGACGAAAATGACCTAAATGTTCATCAAATGACACAAACACACACCTAATTGATGCACAAGATTGGCTTAAAACCCTAATTGGACAAGAATTAGACTAGGGAGGACGAAAATGACCTAAATGTTCATCCAATGACACAAATGAACTTATTGGATGCACAAGATTGCTTAAAACTCTAATTGGACAAGAATAAGACTAGGGAGGACGAAAATGACCTAAATGTTCATCCAATGACACAAACACACCTATTGGATGCAAAAGATTGGTTAGAAACCCTAATTGGACAAGAATAAGCCTAGGGAGGACGAAAATGACCTAAATCTTCATCCAATGACACAAATGAACTTTTTGGATGCACAAGATTGCTTAAAAACCCTAATTGGACAAGAATAAGCCTAGGGAGGACGAAAATGACCTAAATGTTCATCCAATGACACAAATGAACTTATTGGATGCACAAGATTGCTTAAAACCCTAATTGGACAAGAATAAGACTAGGGAGGACGAAAATGACCTAAATGTTCATCCAATGACACAAATACATCTATTGGATGCACAAGATTGGTTAGAAACCCTAATTGAACAAGAATAAGCCTAGGGAGGACGAAAATGACCTAAATGTTCATCCAATGACACAAATGAACTTATTGGATGCACAAGATTGCTTAAAAACCCTAATTGGACAAGAATAAGCCTAGGGAGGACGAAAATGACCTAAATGTTCATCCAATGACTCAAATGAACTTATTGGATGCACAAGATTGGTTAAAAACCCTAATTGGACAAGAATAAGCCTTGGGAGGACGAAAATGACATAAATGTTCATCCAATGACACAAACACACCTATTGGATGCACAAGATTGGTTAAAAACCCTAACTTGACAAGAATAAGCCTAGGGAGGACGAAAATGACTTAAATCTTAATCCAATGACACAAATGAACTTATTGGATGCACAAGATTGCTTAAAACCCTAATTGGATAAGAATAAGGCTTGGGAGGACGAAAATGACCTAAATGTTCATCAAATGACACAAACACACACCTATTGGATGCACAAGATTGGCTTAAAACCCTAATTGAACAAGAATAAGCCTAGGGAGGACGAAAATGACCTAATTGTTCATCCAATGACACAAATAAACTTATTGGATGCACAAGATTGGTTAAAAACCCTAATTGGACAAGTATAAGCCTAGGGAGGACGAAAATGACCTAAATGTTCATCCAATGACACAAACACACCTATTGGATGCACAAGATTGGTTAAAAACCCTAATTGGACAACAATAAGCCTAGGGAGGATGAAAATGACCTAAATGTTCATCTAATGACACAAACACACCTATTGGATGCACAAGATTGGTTAAAAACCCTAATTGCACAAAACTAAGCCTAGGGAGGACGAAAATGACCTAAATGTTCATCCAATGACACAAATGAACTTATTGGATACACAAGATTGCTTAAAACCCTAATAGGACAAGAATAAGACTAGGGAGGACGAAAATGACCTAAATGTTCATCCAATGACACAAACACACCTATTGGATGCACAAGATTGGTTAGAAACCCTAATTGAACAAGAATAAGCCTATGGAGGACGAAAATGACCTAAATGTTCATCCAATGACACAAATGAACTTATTGGATGCACAAGATTGCTTAAAAACCCTAATTGGACAAGAATAAGCCTAGGGAGGACGAAAATGACCTAAATGTTCATCCAATGACACAAATGAACTTATTCGATGCACAAGATTGGTTAAAAACCCTAATTGGACAAGAATAAGCCTTGGGAGGACGAAAATGACATAAATGTTCATCCAATGACACAAACACACCTATTGGATGTACAAGATTGGTTAAAAACCCTAACTTGACTAGAATAAGCCTAGGGAGGACGAAAATGACTTAAATCTTAATCCAATGACACAAATGAACTTATTGGATGCACAAGATTGCTTAAAACCCTAATTGGATAAGAATAAGGCTTGGGAGGACGAAAATGACCTAAATGTTCATCAAATGACACAAACACACACCTATTGGATGCACAAGATTGGCTTAAAACCCTAATTGGACAAGAATAAGCCTAGGGAGGACGAAAATGACCTAATTGTTCATCCAATGACACAAATAAACTTATTGGATGCACAAGATTGGTTAAAAACCCTAATTGGACAAGTATAAGCCTAGGGAGGACGAAAATGACCTAAATGTTCATCCAATGACACAAACACACCTATTGGATGCACAAGATTGGTTAAAAACCCTAATTGGACAACAATAAGCCTAGGGAGGATGAAAATGACCTAAATGTTCATCTAATGACACAAACACACCTATTGGATGCACAAGATTGGTTAAAAACCCTAATTGCACAAAACTAAGCCTAGGGAGGACGAAAATGACCTAAATGTTCATCCAATGACACAAACACACACCTATTGGATGCAAAAGATTGGCTTAAAACCCTAATTGGACAAGAATAAGCCTAGGGAGGACGAAAATGACCTAATTGTTCATCCAATGACACAAATAAACTTATTGGATGCACAAGATTGGTTAAAAACCCTAATTGGACAAGTATAAGCCTAGGGAGGACGAAAATGACCTAAATGTTCATCCAATGACACAAACACACCTATTGGATGCACAAGATTGGTTAAAAACCCTAATTGGACAACAATAAGCCTAGGGAGGACGAAAATGACCTAAATGTTCATCCAATGACACAAACATACCTATTGGATGCATAAGATTGGTTAGAAACCCTAATTGAACAAGAATAAGCCTAGGGAGGACGAAAATGACCTAAATGTTCATCCAATGACACAAATGAACTTATTGGATGCACAAGATTGCTTAAAACCCTAATTGGACAAGAATAAGACTAGGGAGGACGAAAATGACCTAAATGTTCATCCAATGACACAAACACACCTATTGGATGCACAAGATTGGTTAAAAACCCTAATTGGACAAGAATAAGCCTTGGGAGGACGAAGATGACATAGATGTCCATCCAATGACACAAATGAACTTATTGGATGCACAAGATTAGTTAAAAACCCTAATTGGACAAGAATAAGCCTAGGGTGAACGAAAATGACCTAAATGTTCATCCAATGACACAAACACACCTATTGGATGCACAAGATTGGTTAAAAACCCTAATTGGACAACAATAAGCCTAGGGAGGATGAAAATGACCTAAATGTTCATCTAATGACACAAACACACCTATTGGATGCACAAGATTGGTTAAAAACCCTAATTGCACAAAACTAAGCCTAGGGAGGACGAAAATGACCTAAATGTTCATCCAATGACACAAACACACCTATTGGATGCACAAGATTCGTTAGAAACCCTAATTAGACAAGAATAAGCCTAGGGAGGACGAAAATGACTTAAATCTTAATCCAATAACACAAATGAACTTATTGGATGCACAAGATTGCTTAAAACCCTAATTGGAAAAGAATAAGACTAGGGAGGACGAAAATGAGCTAAATGTTCATCCAATGACACAAACACACCTATTGGATGCACAAGATTGGTTAAAAACCCTAATTGGACAACAATAAGCCTAGGGAGGATGAAAATGACCTAAATGTTCATCTAATGACACAAACACACCTATTGGATGCACAAGATTGGTTAAAAACCCTAATTAGACAAGAATAAGCCTAGGGAGGACGAAAATGACCTAAATGTTCATCCAATGACACAAACACACCTATTGGATGCACAAGATTGGTTAAAAACCCTAATTGGACAAGAATAAGCCTAGGGAGAACGAAAATGACCTAAATGTTCATCCAATGACACAAATGAACTTATTGGATGCACAAGATTGGTTAGAAACCCTAATTGGACAATAATAAGCCTAGGGAGGACGAAAATGACCTAAATGTTCATCCAATGACACAAATGAACTTATTGGATGCACAAGATTGGTTAAAAACCCTAATTGGACAAGAATAAGCCTAGGGAGGACGAAAATGACCTAAATGTTCATCCAATGACACAAATGAACTTATTGGATGCACAAGATTGGTTAAAAACCCTAATTGGACAAGAATAAGCCTAGGGAGGACGAAAATGACCTAAATGTTCATCCAATGACACAAATGAACTTATTGGATGCACAAGATTGGTTAAAAACCCTAATTGGACAAGAATAAGCCTAGGGACGACGAAAATGTCCTAAATGTTCGTCCAATGACACAAACACACCTATTGGATGCAAAAGATTGCATAAAAACGCTAATTGGACAAGAATAAGACTAGGGAGGACGAAAATGACTTAAATGTTCCTCCAATGACACAAACACCTATTGGATGCACAAGATTGGTTAAAAATCCTAATTGGACAAGAATAAGCCTAGGGAGGACGAAAGTGTCATAAATGTTCCTCCAATGACACAAATGAACTTATTGGTTGCACAAGATTGTCTAAAACCCCTAATTGGACAAGAATAAGCCTAGGGAGGACGAAAATGACCTAAATGTTCATCCAATGAGACATATGAACTAATTGGTTGCACAAGATTGGCTAAAACCCCTAATTGGACAAGAATAAGCCTAGGGAGGACGAAAATGACCTAAATGTTCATCCGATGACACAAATGAACTTATTGGATGCACAAGATTGGTTAAAAACCCTAATTGTACAAGAATAAGCCTAGGGAGGACGAAAATGACCTAAATGTTCATCCAATGACACAAATGAACTTATTGGATGCACAAGATTGGTTAAAAACCCTAATTGGACAAGAATAAGCCTAGGGAGGACGAAAATGACCTAAATGTTCATCCAATGACATAAATGAACATATTGGATGCACAAGATTGGTTAAAAACCCTAATTGGACAAGAATAAGCCTATGGAGGACGAAAATGACCTAAATGTTCATCCAATGACACAAATGAACTTATTGGATGCACAAGATTGCTTAAAAACCCTAATTGGACAAGAATAAGCCTAGGGAGGACGAAAATGACCTAAATGTTCATCCAATGACACAAATGAACTTATTCGATGCACAAGATTGGTTAAAAACCCTAATTGGACAAGAATAAGCCTTGGGAGGACGAAAATGACATAAATGTTCATCCAATGACACAAACACACCTATTGGATGTACAAGATTGGTTAAAAACCCTAACTTGACAAGAATAAGCCTAGGGAGGACGAAAATGACTTAAATCTTAATCCAATGACACAAATGAACTTATTGGATGCACAAGATTGCTTAAAACCCTAATTGGATAAGAATAAGGCTTGGGAGGACGAAAATGACCTAAATGTTCATCAAATGACACAAACACACACCTATTGGATGCACAAGATTGGCTTAAAACCCTAATTGGACAAGAATAAGCCTAGGGAGGACGAAAATGACCTAATTGTTCATCCAATGACACAAATAAACTTATTGGATGCACAAGATTGGTTAAAAACCCTAATTGGACAAGTATAAGCCTAGGGAGGACGAAAATGACCTAAATGTTCATCCAATGACACAAACACACCTATTGGATGCACAAGATTGGTTAAAAACCCTAATTGGACAACAATAAGCCTAGGGAGGATGAAAATGACCTAAATGTTCATCTAATGACACAAACACACCTATCGGATGCACAAGATTGGTTAAAAACCCTAATTGCACAAAACTAAGCCTAGGGAGGACGAAAATGACCTAAATGTTCATCCAATGACACAAATGAACTTATTGGATACACAAGATTGCTTAAAACCCTAATTGGACAAGAATAAGACTAGGGAGGACGAAAATGACCTAAATGTTTATCCAATGACACAAACACACCTATTGGATGCACAAGATTGGTTAAAAACCCTAATTGGACAAGAATAAGCCTTGGGAGGACGAAGATGACATAAATGTTCATCCAATGACACAAATGAACTTATTGGATGCACAAGATTAGTTAAAAACCCTAATTGGACAAGAATAAGCCTAGGGTGGACGAAAATGACCTAAATGTTCATCCAATGACACAAATGAACTTATTGGATGCACAAGATTGGTTAAAAACCCTAATTGGACAAGAATAAGCCTAGGGAGGACGAAAATGACCTAAATGTTCATCCAATGACACAAACACACCTATTGGATGCACAAGATTGGTTAAAAACCCTAATTGGACAAGAATAAGCCTAGGTAGGACGAAAATGACCTAAATGTTCATCCAATGACACAAACACACCTATTGGATGCACAAGATTGGTTAAAAACCCAAACTGGACAAGAATAAGCCTAGGGAGGACGAAAATGACTTAAATCTTAATCCAATGACACAAATGAACTTATTGGATGCACAAGATTGCTTAAAACCCTAATTGGACCAGAATAAGCCTAGGGAGGACGAAAATGACCTAAATTGTCATCCAATGACACAAATGAACTTATTGGATGCACAAGATTGCTTAAAACCCTAATTGGACAAGAATAAGACTAGGGAGGACGAAAATGACCTAAATGTTCATCCAATGACACAAACACACCTATTGGATGCACAAGATTGGTTAGAAACCCTAATTGAACAAGAATAAGCCTAGGGAGGACGAAAATGACCTAAATGTTCATCCAATGACACAAATGAACTTATTGGATGCACAAGATTGCTTAAAAACCCTAATTGGACAAAATAAGCCTAGGGAGGACGAAAATGACCTAAATGTTCATCCAATGACACAAATGAACTTATTGGATGCACAAGATTGGTTAAAAACCCTAATTGGACAACAATAAGCCTTGGGAGGATGAAAATGACCTAAATGTTAATCCAATGACACAAATGAACTTATTGGATGCACAAGATTGGTTAAAAACCCTAATTGGACAAGAATAAGCCTAGGGAGGACGAAAATGACCTAAATGTTCATCCAATGACACAAACTCACCTATTGGATGCACAAGATTGGTTAGAAACCCTAATTGGATAAGAATAAACCTTGGGAGGACGAAAATGACCTAAATGTTCATCCAATGACACAAATGAACTTATTGGATGCACAAGATTGGTTAAAAACCCTAATTGGACAAGAATAAGCCTAGGGAGGACGAAAATGACCTAAATGTTCATCCAATGACACAAACACACCTATTGGATGCACAAGATTGGTTAGAAACCCTAATTGGACAAGAATAAGCCTAGGAAGGACGAAAATGACCTAAATGTTAATCCAATGACACAAATGAACTTATTGGATGCACAAGATTGCTTAACACCCTAATTGGACAAGAATAAGACTAGGGAGGACGAAAATGACCTAAATGTTCATCCAATGACACAAATGAACTTATTGGATGCACAAGATTGCTTAAAACCCTAATTGGACAAGAATAAGACTAGGGTGGACGAAAATGACCTAAATGTTCATCCAATGACACAAATGAACTTATTGGATGCACAAGATTGGTTAAAAACCCTAATTGGACAAGAATAAGCCTAGGGAGGACGAAAATGACCTAAATGTTCATCCAATGACACAAACACACCTATTGGATGCACAAGATTGGTTAAAAACTCTAATTGGACAAGAATAAGCCTAGGAAGGACGAAAATGACCTAAATGTTCATCCAATGACACAAATGAACTTATTGGATGCACAAGATTGGTTAAAAACCCTAATTGGACAAGAATAAGCCTAGGGAGGACGAAAATGACCTAAATGTTCATCCAATGACACAAATGAACTTATTGGATGCACAAGATTGGTAAAAAAACCCTAATTGGACAAGAATAAGCATAGGGAGGACGAAAATGACCTAAATGTTCATCCAATGACACAAATGAACTTATTGGATGCACAAGATTGGTTAAAAACCCTAATTGGACAAGAATAAGCCTAGGGAGGACGAAAATGACCTAAATGTTCATCCAATGACACAAACGAACTTATTGGATGCACAAGATTGGTTAAAAACCCTAATTGGACAACAATAAGCCTAGGGAGGATGAAAATGACCTAAATGTTCATCTAATGACACAAACACACCTATTGGATGCACAAGATTGGTTAAAAACCCTAATTGCACAAAACTAAGCCTAGTGAGGACGAAAATAACCTAAATGTTCATCAAATGACACAAATGAACTTATTGGATGCACAAGATTGCTTAAAACCCTAATTGGACAAGAATAAGACTAGGGAGGACGAAAATGACCTAAATGTTCATCCAATGACACAAACACACCTATTGGATGCACAAGATAGGTTAGAAACCCTAATTGAACAAGAATAAGCCTAGGGAGGACGAAAATGACTTAAATCTTAATCCAATGACACAAATGAACTTATTGGATGCACAAGATTGCTTAAAACCCTAATTGGACAAGAATAAGACTAGGGAGGACGAAAATGACCTAAATGTTCATCCAATGACACAAACACACCTAATGGATGCACAAGATTGGTTAGAAACCCTAATTGAACAAGAATAAGCCTAGGGAGGACGAAAATGACCTAAATGTTCATCCAATGACACAAATGAACTTATTGGATGCACAAGATTGCTTAAAAACCCTAATTGGAGAAGAATAAGCCTAGGGAGGACGAAAATGACCTAAATGTTCATCCAATGACACAAATGAACTTATTGGATGCACAAGATTGGTTAAAAACCCTAATTGGACAAGAATAAGCCTAGGGAGAACGAAAATGACCTAAATGTTCATCCAATGACACAAATGAACGTATTGGATGCACAAAATTTGTTGAAAACCCTAATTGGACAAGAATAAGCCTAGGGAGGACGAAAATGACCTAAATGTTCATCCAATGACACAAATGAACTTATTGGATGCACAAGATTGGTTAAAAACCCTAATTGGACAAGAATAAGCCTAGGGAGGACGAAAATGACCTAAATGTTCATCCAATGACACAAATGAACTTATTGGATGCACAAGATTGGTTGAAAACCCTAATTAGACAAGAATAAGCCTAGGGAGGACGAAAATGACCTAAATGTTCCTCCAATGACACAAACACACCTATTGGATGCACAAGATTGCATAAAAACCCTAATTGGACAAGAATAAGACTAGGGAGGACGAAAATGACCTAAATGTTCCTCCAATGACACAAACACACCTATTGGATGCACAAGATTGCATAAAACCCCTAATTGGACAAGAATAAGCATATGGAGGACGAAAATGACCTAAATGTTCATCCAATGACACAAATGAACTTATTGGATGCACAAGATTGGTTAAAAACCCTAATTGGACAAGAATAAGCCTAGGGAGGACGAAAATGACCTAAATGTTCATCCAATGACACAAATGAACTTATTGGATGCACAAGATTGGTCAAAAACCCTAATTAGACAAGAATAAGCCTAGGGAGGACGAAAATGACCTAAATGTTCCTCCAATGACACAAACACACCTATTGGATGCACAAGATTGCATAAAAACCCTAATTGGACAAGAATAAGACTAGGGAGGACGAAAATAACCTAAATGTTCCTCTAATGACACAAATGAACTAATTGGATGCACAAGGTTGGTTAAAAACCCTAATTGGACAAGAATAAGCATAGGGAGGACGAAAATGACCTAAATGTTCATCCAATGACACAAATGAACTTATTGGATGCACAAGATTGGTTAAAAACCCTAATTGGACAAGAATAAGCCTAGGGAGGACGAAAATGACCTAAATGTTCATCCAATGACACAAATGAACTTATTGGATGCACAAGATTGGTTAAAAACCCTAATTGGACAAGAATAAGCCTAGGGAGGACGAAAATGACCTAAATGTTCATCCAATGACACAAATGAACTTATTGGATGCACAAGATTGTTTAAAAACCCTAATTGGACAAGAATAAGCCTAGCGAGGACGAAAATGACCTTAATGTTCATCCAATGACACAAATGAACTTATTGGATGCACAAGATTGGTTGAAAACCTTAATTGGACAAGAATAAGCCTAGGGAGGACGAAAATGACCTAAATGTTCATCCAATGACACAAATGAACTTATTGGATGCACAAGATTGGTTAAAAACCCTAATTGGACAAGAATAAGCCTAGGGAGGACGAAAATGACCTAAATGTTCATCCAATGACACAAATGAACTTATTGGATGCACAAGATTGGTTAAAAACCCTAATTGGACAAGAATAAGCCTAGGGAGGACGAAAATGACCTAAATGTTCATCCAATGACACAAATAAACTTATTGGATGCACAAGATTGGTTAAAAACCCTGATTGGACAAGAATAAGCCTAGGGAGGACGAAAATGACCTAAATGTTTGTCCAAGTACACAAACACACCTATTGGATGCACTAGATTGCATAAAAACCCTAATTGGACAAGAATAAGACTAGGGAGGACGAAAATGACCTAAATGTTCATCCAATGACACAAATGAACTTATTGGATGCACAAGATTGGTTAAAAACCCTAATTAGACAAGAATAAGACTACGGAGGATGAAAATGACCTAAATGTTCATCCAATGACACAAATGAACTTATTGAATGCACAAGATTGGTTAAAAACCCTAATTGGACAAGAATAAGACGAGGGAGGACAAAAATGACCTAAATGTTCATCCAATGACACAAATGAACTTATTGGATGCACAGGATTGGTTAAAAACCCTAATTAGACAAGAATAAGACTACGGTGGACGAAAATGACCTAAATGTTCATCCAATGACACAAATGAACTTATTGGATGCACAAGATTGGTTAAAAACCCTAATTGGACAAGAATAAGCCTAGGGAGGACGAAAATGACCTAAATGTTCATCCAATGACACAAATGAACTTATTGGATGCACAAGATTGTTTAAAAACCCTAATTGGACAAGAATAAGCCTAGGGAAGGCGAAAATGACCTAAATGTTCGTGCAATGACACAAACACACCTATTGGATGCACAAGATTGCATAAAAACCCTAATTGGACAAGAATAAGACTAGGGAGGAAGAAAATGACCTAAACGTTCCTCCAATGACACAAACACACCTATTGGATGCACAAGATTGCTTAAAACCCTAATTGGACAAGAATAAGACTGGGGAGGACGAAAATGACCTAAATGTTCATCCAATGACACAAATAAACTTATTGAATGCACATGATTGGTTAAAAACCCTAATTGGACAAGAATAAGCCTAGGGAGGATGAAAATGACCTAAATGTTCGTCTAATGACACAAATGAACTTATTGGATGCACAAGATTGGTTAAAAACCCTAATTGGACAGGAATAAGCCTAGGGAGGACAAAAATGACCTAAATGTTCATCCAATGACACAAATGAACTTATTGGATGCACAAGATTGGTTAAAAACCCTAATTAGACAAGAATAAGAATACGGAGGACGAAAATGACCTAAATGTTCATCCAATGACACAAATGAACTTATTGGATGCACAAGATTGGTTAAAAACCCTAATTGGACAAGAATAAGCCTAGGGAGGACGAAAATGACCTAAATGTTCATCCAATGACACAAATGAACTTATTGGATGCACAAGATTGGTTAAAAACCCTAATCAGACAAGAATAAGCCTAGGCAGGACGAAAATGACCTAAATGTTCGTCCAATGACACAAACACACCTATTGGATGCACAAGATTGCATAAAAACCCTAATTGGACAAGAATAAGCCTAGGGAGGACGAAAATGACCTAAATGTTCGTCCATTGACACAAACACACCTATTGGATGCACAAGATTGGTTAAAAACCCTAATTGGACAAGAATAAGCCTAGGGAGGAAGAAAATGACCTAAATGTTCATCCAATGACACAAATGAACTTATTGGATGCACAAGATTGGTTAAAAACCCTAATTGGACAAGAATAAGCCTAGGGAGGACGAAAATGACCTAAATGTTCATCCAATGACACAAATGAACTTATTGGATGCACAAGATTGGTTAAAAACCCTAATTGGACAAGAATAAGCCTAGGGAGGACGAAAATGACTTAAATCTTAATCCAATGACACAAATGAACTTATTGGATGCACAAGATTGCTTAAAACCCTAATTGGATAAGAATAAGGCTTGGGAGGACGAAAATGACCTAAATGTTCATCAATTGACACAAACACACACCTATTGGATGCACAAGATTGGCTTAAAACCCTAATTGGACAAGAATAAGCCTAGGGAGGACGAAAATGACCTAATTGTTCATCCAATGACACAAATAAACTTATTGGATGCACAAGATTGGTTAAAAACCCTAATTGGACAAGTATAAGCCTAGGGAGGACGAAAATGACCTAAATGTTCATCCAATGACACAAACACACCTATTGGATGCACAAGATTGGTTAAAAACCCTAATTGGACAACAATAAGCCTAGGGAGGATGAAAATGACCTAAATGTTCATCTAATGACACAAACACACCTATTGGATGCACAAGATTGGTTAAAAACCGTAATTGCTCAAAACTAAGCCTAATGAGGACGAAAATAGCCTAAATGTTCATCCAATGACACAAATGAACTTATTGGATGCACAAGATTGCTTAAAACCCTAATTGGACAAGAATAAGACTAGGGAGGACGAAAATGACCTAAATGTTCATCCAATGACACAAACACACCTATTAGATGCACAAGATTGATTAAAAACCATAATTGCACAAGAATAAGCCTAGGGAGGACGTAAATGACCTAAATGTTCATCGAATGACATTAACACACCTATTGGATGCACAAGATTGGTTAAAAACCCTAATTGGACAACAATAAGCCTAGGGAGGATGAAAATGACCTAAATGTTCATCTAATGACACAAACACACCTATTGGATGCACAAGATTGGTTAAAAACCCTAATTGCACAAAAATAAGCCTAGGGAGGACGAAAATGACCTAAATGTTCATCCAATGACACAAATGAACTTATTGGATGCACAAGATTGCTTAAAACCCTAATTGGACAAGAATAAGACTAGGGAGGACGAAAATGACATAAATGTTCATCCAATGACACAAACACACCTATTGGATGCACAAGATTGGTTAAAAACCCTAACTTGACAAGAATAAGCCTAGGGAGGACGAAAATGACTTAAATCTTAATCCAATGACACAAATGAACTTATTGGATGCACAAGATTGCTTAAAACCCTAATTGGATAAGAATAAGGCTTGGGAGGACGAAAATGACCTAAATGTTCATCAAATGACACAAACACACACCTATTGGATGCACAAGATTGGCTTAAAACCCTAATTGAACAAGAATAAGCCTAGGGAGGACGAAAATGACCTAATTGTTCATCCAATGACACAAATAAACTTATTGGATGCACAAGATTGGTTAAAAACCCTAATTGGACAAGTATAAGCCTAGGGAGGACGAAAATGACCTAAATGTTCATCCAATGACACAAACACACCTATTGGATGCACAAGATTGGTTAAAAACCCTAATTGGACAACAATAAGCCTAGGGAGGATGAAAATGACCTAAATGTTCATCTAATGACACAAACACACCTATTGGATGCACAAGATTGGTTAAAAACCCTAATTGCACAAAACTAAGCCTAGGGAGGACGAAAATGACCTAAATGTTCATCCAATGACACAAACACACACCTATTGGATGCACAAGATTGGCTTAAAACCCTAATTGGACAAGAATAAGCCAAGGGAGGACGAAAATGACCTAATTGTTCATCCAATGACACAAATAAACTTATTGGATGCACAAGATTGGTTAAAAACCCTAATTGGACAAGTATAAGCCTAGGGAGGACGAAAATGACCTAAATGTTCATCCAAGGACACAAACACACCTATTGGATGCACAAGATTGGTTAAAAACCCTAATTGGACAACAATAAGCCTAGGTAGGATGAAAATGACCTAAATGTTCATCTAATGACACAAACACACCTATTGGATGCACAAGATTGGTTAAAAACCCTAATTGCACAAAACTAAGCCTAGGGAGGACGAAAATGACCTAAATGTTCATCCAATGACACAAATGAACTTATTGGATACACAAGATTGCTTAAAACCCTAATTGGACAAGAATAAGACTAGGGAGGACGAAAATAACCTAAATGTTCATCCAATGACACAAACACACCTATTGGATGCACAAGATTGGTTAGAAACCCTAATTGAACAAGAATAAGCGTAGGGAGGACGAAAATGACCTAAATGTTCATCCAATGAAACAAATTAACTTATTGGATTCACAAGATTGCTTAAAATCCCTGATTGGACAAGAATAAGCCTAGGGAGGACGAAAATGACCTAAATGTTCATCCAATGACACAAATGAACTTATTGGATGCACAAGATTGGTTAAAAACCCTAATTGGACAAGAATAAGCCTAGGGAGGACGAAAATGACCTAAATGTTCATCCAATGACACAAATGAACTTATTGGATGCACAAGATTGGTTAAAAACCCTAATTGGACAAGAATAAGCCTAGGGAGGACGAAAATGACCTAAATGTTCATCCAATGACACAAATGAACTTATTGGATGCACAAGATTGGTTAAAAACCCTAATTGGACAAGAATAAGCCTAGGGACGACGAAAATGTCCTAAATGTTCGTCCAATGACACAAACACACCTATTGGATGCAAAAGATTGCATAAAAACGCTAATTGGACAAGAATAAGACTAGGGAGGACGAAAATGACTTAAATGTTCCTCCAATGACACAAACACCTATTGGATGCACAAGATTGGTTAAAAATCCTAATTGGACAAGAATAAGCCTAGGGAGGACGAAAGTGTCATAAATGTTCCTCCAATGACACAAATGAACTTATTGGTTGCACAAGATTGTCTAAAACCCCTAATTGGACAAGAATAAGCCTAGGGAGGACGAAAATGACCTAAATGTTCATCCAATGAGACATATGAACTAATTGGTTGCACAAGATTGGCTAAAACCCCTAATTGGACAAGAATAAGCCTAGGGAGGACGAAAATGACCTAAATGTTCATCCGATGACACAAATGAACTTATTGGATGCACAAGATTGGTTAAAAACCCTAATTGTACAAGAATAAGCCTAGGGAGGACGAAAATGACCTAAATGTTCATCCAATGACACAAATGAACTTATTGGATGCACAAGATTGGTTAAAAACCCTAATTGGACAAGAATAAGCCTAGGGAGGACGAAAATGACCTAAATGTTCATCCAATGACACAAACACACCTATTGGATGCACAAGATTGGTTAAAAACCCTAATTGGACAAAAATAAGCCTAAGGAGGAAGAAAATGACCTAAATGTTCATCCAATGACACAAATGAACTAAATGGATGCACAAGATTGCATAAACCCTAATTGGACAAGAATAAGCATAAGGAGGACGAAAATGACCTAAATGTTCATCCAATGACACAAATGAACATATTGGACAACAATAAGCATAGGGAGGACGAAAATGACCTAAATGTTCATCCAATGACACAAATGAACTTATTGGATGCACAAGATTGGTTAAAAACCCTAATTGGACAAGAATAAGCCTAGGGAGGACGAAAATGACCTAAATGTTCATCCAATGACACAAACACACCTATTGCATGCACAAGATTGGTTAAAAACCCTAATTGGACAAGAATAAGCCTAGGGAGGACGAAAATGACCTAAATGTTCATCCAATGACACAAACACACCTATTGGATGCACAAGATTGGTTAAAAACCCTAATTGGACAAGAATAAGCATAGGGAGGACGAAAATCACCTAAATGTTCATCCAATGACACAAACACACCTATTGGATGCACAAGATTTGTTAGAAACCCTACTTGGACAAGAATAAGCCTACGAAGGACGAAAATAACCTAAATGTTCATCAAATGACTAAACACACCTATTGGATGCACAAGATTGGTTAGAAACCCTAATTGGACAAGAATAAGCCTAGGGAGGACGAAAATGACCTAAATGTTGACCCAATGACACAAATGAACTTATTGGATTCACAAGATTGGTTAAAAACCCTAATTGGACAAGAATAAGCCTAGGGAGGACGAAAATGACCTAAATGTTCATCCAATGACACAAACACACCTATTGGATGCACAAGATTGGTTAAAAACCCTAATTGGACAAGAATAAGCATAGGGAGGACGAAAATGATCTAAATGTTCATCCAATGACACAAATGAACTTATTGGATGCACAAGATTGGTTAAAAACCCTAATTGGACAAGAATAAGCCTAGGGAGGACGAAAATGACCTAAATGTTCATCCAATGACACAAACACACCTATTGGATGCACAAGATTGGTTAAAAACCCTAATTGGACAAGAATAAGCCTAGGGAGGACGAAAATGACTTAAATGTTCATCCAATGACACAAATGAACTTATTGGATGCATAAGATTGGTTAAAAACCCTAATTGGACAAGAATAAGCTTAGGGTGGACGAAAATGACCTAATTGTTCATCCAATGACACAAATGAACTTATTGGATGCACAAGATTGGTTAAAAACCCTAATTGGACAAGAATAAGCCTAGGGAGGACGAAAATGACCTAAATGTTCATCCAATGACACAAACACACCTATTGGATGCACAAGATTGGTTAAAAACCCTAATTGTATAAGAATAAGCATAAGGAGGACGAAAATGACCTAAATGTTCATCCAATGACACAAACACACCTATTGGATGCACAAGATTGGTTAGAAACCCTAATTGGACAAGAATAAGCCTAGGGAGGACGAAAATGACCTAAATGTTCACCAAATGACACAAATGAACTTATTGGATGCACAAGATTGGTTAAAAACCCTAATTGGACAAGAATAAGCCTAGGGAGGACGAAAATGACCTAAATGTTCATCCAATGACACAAACACACCTATTGGATGCACAAGATTGGTTAAAAACCCTAACTTGACAAGAATAAGCCTAGGGAGGACGAAAATGACCTAAATGTTCATCCAATGACACAAATGAACTTATTGGATGCACAAGATTGCTTATAAACCCTAATTGGACAAGAATAAGCCTAGGGAGGACGAAAATGACCTAAATGTTCATCCAATGACACAAATAAACCTATTGGATGCAGAAGATTGGTTAGAAACCCTAATTGGACAACAATAAGCCTTGGGAGGACGAAAATGACCTAAATGTTCATCCAATGACACAAATGAACTTATTGGATGCACAAGATTGGTTAAAAACCCTAATTGGACAAGAATAAGCCTAGGGAGGACGAAAATGACCTAAATGTTCATCCAATGACACAAACGAACTTATTGGATGCACAAGGTTGGTTAAAAACCCTAATTGGACAAGAATAAGCCTAGGGAGGACGAAAATGACCTAAATGTTCGTCCAATGACACAAACACACCTATTGGATGCACAAGATTGCATAAAAACCCCAATTGGACAAGAATAAGCCTAGGGAGGACGAAAATGACCTAAATGTTCGTCCAATGACACAAACACAGCTATTGGATGCACAAGATTGGTTAAAAACCCTAATTGGACAAGAATAAGCTTAGGGAGGAAGAAAATGACCTAAATGTTCATCCAATGACAAAAATGAACTTATTGGATGCACAAGATTGGTTAAAAACCCTAATTGGACAAGAATAAGCCTAGGGAGGACGAAAATGACCTAAATGTTCATCCAATTACACAAATGAACTTATTGGATGCACAAGATTGCTTAAAACCCTAATTGGACAAGAATAAGACTAGGGAGGACGAAAATGACCTAAATGTTCATCCAATGACACAAACACACCTATTGGATGCACAAGATTGGTTAAAAACCCTAATTGGACAAGAATAAGCCTTGGGAGGACGAAGATGACATAGATGTCCATCCAATGACACAAATGAACTTATTGGATACACAAGATTAGTTAAAAACCCTAATTGGACAAGAATAAGCCTAGGGTGAACGAAAATGACCTAAATGTTCATCCAATGACACAAATGAACTTATTGGATGCACAAGATTGGTTAAAAACCCTAATTGGACAAGAATAAGCCTAGGGAGGACGAAAATGACCTAAATGTTCATCCAATGACACAAACACACCTATTGGATGCACAAGATTGGTTAAAAACCCTAATTGGACAACAATAAGCCTAGGGAGGATGAAAATGACCTAAATGTTCATCTAATGACACAAACACACCTATTGGATGCACAAGATTGGTTAAAAACCCTAATTGCACAAAACTAAGCCTAGGGAGGACGAAAATAACCTAAATGTTCATCCAATGACACAAATACACCTATTGGATGCACAAGATTGGTTAGAAACCCTAATTGAACAAGAATAAGCCTAGGGAGGACGAAAATGACTTAAATCTTAATCCAATGACACAAATGAACTTATTGGATGCACAAGATTGCTTAAAACCCTAATTGGACAAGAATAAGACTAGGGAGGATGAAAATGACCTAAATGTTCATCAAATGACACAAACACACCTATTGGATGCACAAGATTGGTTAAAAACCCTAATTGGACAACAATAAGCCTAGGGAGGATGAAAATGACCTAAATGTTCATCTAATGACACAAACACACCTATTGGATGCACAAGATTGGTTAAAAACCCTAATTGCGCAAAACTAAGCCTAATGAGGACCAAAATAACCTAAATGTTCATCCAATGACACAAATGAACTTATTGGATGCACAAGATTGCTTAAAAGCCTAATTGGACAAGAATAAGACTAGGGAGGACGAAAATGACCTAAATGTTCATCCAATGACACAAACACACCTATTGGATGCACAAGATTGGTTAAAAACCCTAATTGGACAAGAATAAGCCTAGGGAGGACGAAAATGACCTAAATGTTCATCCAATGACACAAATGAACTTATTGGATGCACAAGATTGGTTAGAAACCCTAATTGGACAAGAATAAGCCTAGGGAGGACGAAAATGACCTAAATGTTCATCCAATGACACAAATGAACTTATTGGATGCACAAGATTGCTTGAAAACCTAATTGGACAAGAATAAGCCTAGGGAGGAGGAAAAATGACCTAAATGTTCATCCAATGACACAAATGAACTTATTGGATGCACAAGATTGGTTAAAAACCCTAATTGGACAAGAATAAGCCTAGGGAGGACGAAAATGACCTAAATGTTCATCCAATGACACAAATGAACTTATTGGATGCACAAGATTGGTTAGAAACCCTAATTGGACAAGAATAAGTTTAGGGAGGACGAAAATGACCTAAATGTTCATCCAATGACACAAATGAACTTATTGGATGCACAAGATTGGTTAAAAACCCTAATTGGACAAGAATAAGCCTAGGGAGGACGAAAATGACCTAAATGTTCATCCAATGACACAAATGAACTTACTGGATGCACAAGATTGCTTAAAAACCCTAATTGGACAAGAATAAGCCTAGGGAGGACGAAAATGACCTAAATGTTCATCCAATGACACAAATACACCTATTGGATGCACAAGATTGGTTAAAAACCCTAATTGGACAAGAATAAGCCTAGGGAGGACGAAAATGACCTAAATGTTCATCCAATGACACAAATGAACTTACTGGATGCACAAGATTGCTTAAAAACCCTAATTGTACAAGAATAAGCCTAGGGAGGACGAAAATGACCTAAATGTTCATCCAATGACACAAATGAACTTATTGGATGCACAAGATTGGTTAAAAACCCTAATTGGACAAGAATAAGCCTAGGGAGGACGAAAATGACCTAAATGTTCATCCAATGACACAAATGAACTTATTGGATGCACAAGATTGCTTAAAAACCCTAATTGGACAAGAATAAGCCTAGGGAGGACGAAAATGACCTAAATGTTCATCCAATGACACAAATGAACTTATTCGATGCACAAGATTGGTTAAAAACCCTAATTGGACAAGAATAAGCCTTGGGAGGACGAAAATGACATAAATGTTCATCCAATGACACAAACACACGTATTGGATGTACAAGATTGGTTAAAAACCCTAACTTGACAAGAATAAGCCTAGGGAGGACGAAAATGACTTAAATCTTAATCCAATGACACAAATGAACTTATTGGATGCACAAGATTGCTTAAAACCCTAATTGGATAAGAATAAGGCTTGGGAGGACGAAAATGACCTAAATGTTCATCAAATGACACAAACACACACCTATTGGATGCACAAGATTGGCTTAAAACCCTAATTGGACAAGAATAAGCCTAGGGAGGACGAAAATGACCTAATTGTTCATCCAATGACACAAATAAACTTATTGGATGCACAAGATTGGTTAAAAACCCTAATTGGACAAGTATAAGCCTAGGGAGGACGAAAATGACCTAAATGTTCATCCAATGACACAAACACACCTATTGGATGCACAAGATTGGTTAAAAACCCTAA
>JBBPBR010000625.1:1368-141025 GCA_037974775.1 Cicer pinnatifidum | reverse complement strand
CCTAAATGTTCATCCAATGACACAAACACACCTATTGGATGCACAAGATTGGTTAAAAACCCTAATTGGACAACAATAAGCCTAGGGAGGATGAAAATGACCTAAATGTTCATCTAATGACACAAACACACCTATTGGATGCACAAGATTGGTTAAAAACCCTAATTGCACAAAACTAAGCCTAGGGAGGACGAAAATGACCTAAATGTTCATCCAATGACACAAATGAACTTATTGGATACACAAGATTGCTTAAAACCCTAATTGGACAAGAATAAGACTAGGGAGGACGAAAATAACCTAAATGTTCATCCAATGAAACAAACACACCTATTGGATGCACAAGATTGGTTAGAAACCCTAATTGGACAAGTATAAGCCTAGGGAGGACGAAAATGACCTAAATGTTCATCCAATGACACAAATGAACTTATTGGATGCACAAGATTGCTTAAAAACCCTAATTGGACAAGAATAAGCCTAGGGAGGACGAAAATGACCTAAATGTTCATCCAATGACACAAATGAACTTATTGGATGCACAAGATTGGTTAAAAACCCTAATTGGACAAGAATAAGCCTTGGGAGGACGAAAATGACATAAATGTTCATCCAATGACACAAACACACCTATTGGATGCACAAGATTGGTTAAAAACCCTAACTTGACAAGAATAAGCCTAGGGAGGACGAAAATGACTTAAATCTTAATCCAATGACACAAATGAACTTATTGGATGCACAAGATTGCTTAAAACCCTAATTGGATAAGAATAAGGCTTGGGAGGACGAAAATGACCTAAATTTTCATCAAATGACACAAACACACACCTATTGGATGCACAAGATAGGCTTAAAACCCTAATTGGACAAGAATAAGCCTAGGGAGGACGAAAATGACCTAATTGTTCATACAATGACACAAATAAACTTATTGGATGCACAAGATTGGTTAAAAACCCTAATTGGACAAGTATAAGCCTAGGGAGGACGAAAATGACCTAAATGTTCATCCAATGACACAAACACACCTATTGGATGCACAAGATTGGTTAAAAACCCTAATTGGACAACAATAAGCCTAGGGAGGATGAAAATGACCTAAATGTTCATCTAATGACACAAACACACCTATTGGATGCACAAGATTGGTTAAAAACCCTAATTGCACAAAACTAAGCCTAGGGAGGACGAAAATGACCTAAATGTTCATCCAATGACACAAATGAACTTCTGGATACACAAGATTGCTTAAAACCCTAATTGGACAAGAATAAGACTAGGGAGGACGAAAATAACCTAAATGTTCATCCAATGACACAAACACACCTATTGGATGCACAAGATTGGTTAGAAACCCTAATTGAACAAGAATAAGCCTAGGGAGGACGAAAATGACCTAAATGTTCATCCAATGACACAAATGAACTTATTGGATGCACAAGATTGGTTAAAAACCCTAATTGGACAAGAATAAGCCTTGGGAGGACGAAAATGACATAAATGTTCATCCAATGACACAAACACACCTATTGGATGCACAAGATTGGTTAAAAACCCTAACTTGACAAGAATAAGCCTAGGGAGGACGAAAATGACTTAAATCTTAATCCAATGACACAAATGAACTTATTGGATGCACAATATTGCTTAAAACCCTAATTGGATAAGAATAAGCCTTGGGAGGACGAAAATGACCTAAATGTTCATCCAATGACACAAATGAACTTATTGGATGCACAAGATTGGCTTAAAACCCTAATTGGACAAGAATAAGACTAGGGAGGACGAAAATGACCTAAATGTTCATCCAATGACACAAATGAACTTATTGGATGCACAAGATTGCTTAAAACCCTAATTGGACAAGAATAAGACTAGGGAGGACGAAAATGACCTAAATGTTCATCCAATGACACAAACACACCTATTGGATGCAAAAGATTGGTTAGAAACCCTAATTGGACAAGAATAAGCCTAGGGAGGACGAAAATGACCTAAATGTTCATCCAATGACACAAATGAACTTATTGGATGCACAATATTGCTTAAAAACCCTAATTGGACAAGAATAAGCCTAGGGAGGACGAAAATGACCTAAATGTTCATCCAATGACACAAATGAACTTATTGGATGCACAAGATTGGTTAAAAACCCTAATTGGACAAGAATAAGCCTAGGGAGGACGAAAATGACCTAAATGTTCATCCAATGACACAAACACACCTATTGGATGCACAAGATTGGTTAAAAACACTAATTGGACAAGAATAAGCCTTTGGAGGACGAAAATGACCTAAATGTTAATCCAATGACACAAATGAAGTTATTGGATGCACAAGATTGCTTAAAAACCCTAATTGGACAAGAATAAGCCTAGGGAGGACGAAAATGACCTAAATGTTCATCCAATGACACAAATGAACTTATTGGATGCACAAGATTGGTTAAAAACCCTAATTGGACAAGAATAAGCCTTGGGAGGACGAAAATGACATAAATGTTCATCCAATGACACAAACACACCTATTGGATCCACAAGATTGGTTAAAAACCCTAACTTGACAAGAATAAGCCTAGGGAGGACGAAAATGACTTAAATCTTAATCCAATGACACAAATGAACTTATTGGATGCACAAGATTGTTTAAAACCCTAATTGGATAAGAATAAGCCTTGGAAGGACGAAAATGACCTAAATGTTCATCAAATGACACAAACACACCTATTGGATGCACAAGATTGGCTTAAAACCCTAATTGGACAAGAATAAGACTAGGGAGGACGAAAATGACCTAAATGTTCATCCAATGACACAAATGAACTTATTGGATGCACAAGATTGCTTAAAACCCTAATTGGACAAGAATAAGACTAGGGAGGACGAAAATGACCTAAATGTTCATCCAATGACACAAACACACCTATTGGATGCAAAAGATTGGTTAGAAACCCTAATTGGACAAGAATAAGACTAGGGAGGACGAAAATGACCTAAATGTTCATCCAATGACACAAATGAACTTATTGGATGCACAAGATTGCTTAAAAACCCTAATTGGACAAGAATAAGCCTAGGGAGGACGAAAATGACCTAAATGTTCATCCAATGACACAAATGAACTTATTGGATGCACAAGATTGCTTAAAACCCTAATTGGACAAGAATAAGACTAGGGAGGACGAAAATGACTAAATGTTCATCCAATGACACAAACACACCTATTGGATGCACAAGATTGGTTAAAAACCCTAATTGGACAAGAATAAGCCTTGGGAGGACGAAGATGACATAGATGTCCATCCAATGACACAAATGAACTTATTGGATGCACAAGATTAGTTAAAAACCCTAATTGGACAAGAATAAGCCTAGGGTGAACGAAAATGACCTAAATGTTCATCCAATGACACAAATGAACTTATTGGATGCACAAGATTGGTTAAAAACCCTAATTGGACAAGAATAAGCCTAGGAAGGACGAAAATGACCTAAATGTTCATCCAATGACACAAACACACCTATTTGATGCACAAGATTGGTTAGAAACCCTAATTGGACAAGAATAAGCCTAGGAAGGACGAAAATGACCTAAATGTTAATCCAATGACACAAATGAACTTATTGGATGCACAAGATTGGTTAAAAACCCTAATTGGACAAGAATAAGCCTAGGGAGGACGAAAATGACCTAAATGTTCATCCAATGACACAAACACACCTATTGGATGCACAAGATTGGTTAGAAACACTAATTGGACAAGAATAAGCCTAGGAAGGACGAAAATGACCTAAATGTTAATCCAATGACACAAATGAACTTATTGGATGCACAAGATTAGTTAAAAACCCCAATTGGACAAGAATAAGCCTAGGGAGGACGAAAATGACCTAAATGTTCATCCAATGACACAAACACACCTATTGGATGCACAAGATTGGTTAGAAACCCTAATTGGACAAGAATAAGCCTAGGAAGGACGAAAATGACCTAAATGTTAATCCAATGACACAAATGAACTTATTGGATGCACAAGATTGGTTAAAAACCCTAATTGGACAAGAATAAGCCTAGGGAGGACGAAAATGACCTAAATGTTCATCCAATGACACAAACACACCTATTGGATGCACATGATTGGTTAGAAACCCTAATTGAACAAGAATAAGCCTAGGGAGGACGAAAATGACCTAAATGTTCATCCAATGACACAAATGAACTTATTGGATGCACAAGATTGCTTAAAAACCCTAATTGGACAAGAATAAGCCTAGGGAGGACGAAAATGACCTAAATGTTCATCCAATGCCACAAATGAACTTATTGGATGCACAAGATTGCTTAAAACCCTAATTGGACAAGAATAAGACTAGGGAGGACGAAAATGACCTAAATGTTCATCCAATGACACAAACACACCTATTGGATGCACAAGATAGGTTAGAAACCCTAATTGAACAAGAATAAGCCTAGGGAGGATGAAAATGACCTAAATGTTCATCCAATGACACAAATGAACTTATTCGATGCACAAGATTGCTTAAAAACCCTAATTGGACAAGAATAAGCCTAGGGAGGACGAAAATGACCTAAATGTTCATCCAATGACACAAATGAACTTATTGGATGCACAAGATTGCTTAAAACCCTAATTGGACAAGAATAAGACTAGGGAGGACGAAAATGACCTAAATGTTCATCCAATGACACAAACACACCTATTGGATGCACAAGATTGGATAGAAACCCTAATTGAACAAGAATAAGCCTAGGGAGGACGAAAACGACCTAAATGTTCATCCAATGACACAAATGAACTTATTGGATGCACAAGATTGCTTAAAAACCCTAATTGGACAAGAATAAGCCTAGGGAGGACGAAAATGACCTAAATGTTCATCCAATGACACAAATGAACTTATTGGATGCACAAGATTGCTTAAAAACCCTAATTGGACAAGAATAAGCCTAGGGAGGACCAAAATGACCTAAATGTTCATCCAATGACACAAATGAACTTATTGGATGCACAAGATTGCTTAAAACCCTAATTGGACAAGAATAAGACTAGGGAGGACGAAAATGACCTAAATGTTCATCCAATGACACAAACACACCTATTGGATGCAAAAGATTGGTTAAAAACCCTAGTTGGACAAGAATAAGCTTTGGGAGGACGAAAATGGCATCAATGTTCATCCAATGACACAAATGAACTTATTGGATGCACAAGATTAGTTAAAAACACTAATTGGACAAGAATAAGCCTAGGGTGGAAGAAAATGACCTAAATGTTCATCCAATGACAAAAATGAACTTATTGGATGCACAAGATTGGTTAAAAACCCTAATTGGACAAGAATAAGCCTAGGGAGGACGAAAATGACCTAAATGTTCATCCAATTACACAAATGAACTTATTGGATGCACAAGATTGCTTAAAACCCTAATTGGACAAGAATAAGACTAGGGAGGACGAAAATGACCTAAATGTTCATCCAATGACACAAACACACCTATTGGATGCACAAGATTGGTTAAAAACCCTAATTGGACAAGAATAAGCCTTGGGAGGACGAAGATGACATAGATGTCCATCCAATGACACAAATGAACTTATTGGATACACAAGATTAGTTAAAAACCCTAATTGGACAAGAATAAGCCTAGGGTGAACGAAAATGACCTAAATGTTCATCCAATGACACAAATGAACTTATTGGATGCACAAGATTGGTTAAAAACCCTAATTGGACAAGAATAAGCCTAGGGAGGACGAAAATGACCTAAATGTTCATCCAATGACACAAACACACCTATTGGATGCACAAGATTGGTTAAAAACCCTAATTGGACAACAATAAGCCTAGGGAGGATGAAAATGACCTAAATGTTCATCTAATGACACAAACACACCTATTGGATGCACAAGATTGGTTAAAAACCCTAATTGCACAAAACTAAGCCTAGGGAGGACGAAAATGACCTAAATGTTCATCCAATGACACAAATGAACTTATTGGATACACAAGATTGCTTAAAACCCTAATTGGACAAGAATAAGACTAGGGAGGACGAAAATAACCTAAATGTTCTTCCAATGACACAAACACACCTATTGGATCCACAAGATTGGTTAGAAACCCTATTTGAACAAGAATAAGCCTAGGGAGGACGAAAATGACCTAAATGTTCATCCAAAAACACAAATGAACTTATTGGATGCACAAGATTGCTTAAAAACCCAAATTGGACAAGAATAAGCCTAGGGAGGACGAAAATGACCTAAATGTTCATCCAATGACACAAATGAACTTATTGGATGCACAAGATTGGTTAAAAACCCTAATTGGACAAGAATAAGCCTTGGGAGGACGAAAATGACATAAATGTTCATCCAATGACACAAACACACCTATTGGATGCACAAGATTGGTTAAAAACCCTAACTTGACAAGAATAAGCCTAGGGAGGACGAAAATGACTTAAATCTTAATCCAATGACACAAATGAACTTATTGGATGCACAAGATTGCTTAAAACCCTAGATGGATAAGAATAAGCCTTGGGAGGACGAAAATGACCTAAATGTTCATCAAATGACACAAACACACACCTATTGGATGCACAAGATTGGCTTAAAACCCTAGATGGATAAGAATAAGCCTAGGCAGGACGAAAATGACTTAAATGTTCATCCAATGACACAAATGAACTTATTGGATGCACAAGATTGCTTAAAACCCTAATTGGACAAGAATAAGACTAGGGAGGACGAAAATGACCTAAATGTTCATCCAATGACACAAACACACCTATTGGATGCAAAAGATTGGTTAGAAACCCTAATTGGACAAGAATAAGCCTAGGGAGGACGAAAATGACCTAAATGTTCATCCAATGACACAAATGATCTTATTGGATGCACAAGATTGCTTAAAAACCCTAATTGGACAAGAATAAGCCTAGGGAGGACGAAAATGACCTAAATGTTCATCCAATGACACAAATGAACTTATTGGATGCACAAGATTGCTTAAAAACCCTAATTGGACAAGAATAAGCCTAGGGAGGACGAAGATGACCTAAATGTTCATCCAATGACACAAACACACCTGTTGGATGCACAAGATTGCTTAAAAACCCTAATTGGACAAGAATAAGCCATGGGAGGACGAAAATGACCTAAATGTTCATTCAATGACACAAACACACCTATTGGATGCACAAGATTGGTTAAAAACCCTAATTGGACAAGAATATGCCTAGGGAGGACGAAAATGACCTAAATGTTCATCCAATGACACAAATGAACTTATTGGATGCACAAGATTGCTTAAAAACCCTAATTGGACAAGAATAAGCCTAGGGAGGACGAAAATGACCTAAATGTTCATCCAATGACACAAATGAACTTATTGGATGCACAAGATTGCCTAAAAACCCTAATTAGACAAGAATAAGCCTTGGGAGGACGAACATGACCTAAATGTTCATCCAATGACACAAATGAACTTATTGGATGCACAAGATTGCTTAAAAACCCTAATTGGACAAGAATAAGCCTAGGGAGGACGAAAATGACCTAAATGTTCATTCAATGACACAAACACACCTATTGGATGCACAAGATTGGTTAAAAACCCTAATTGGACAAGAATAAGCCTTGGGAGGACGAAAATGACCTAAATGTTCATCCAATGACACAAATGAACTTATTGGATGCACAATATTGGTTAAAAACCCTAATTGGACAAGAATAAGCCTAGGGTGGACGAAAATGACCTAAATGTTTATCCAATGACACAAATGAACTTATTGGATGCACAAGATTGGTTAAAAACCCTAATTGGACAAGAATAAGCCTAGGGAGGACGAAAATGACCTAAATGTTCATCCAATGACACAAACACACCTATTGGATGCAAAAGATTGGTTAAAAACCCTAATTGAACAAGAATAAGCCTAGGGAGTACGAAAATGACCTAAATGTTCATCCAATGACACAAATACACCTATTGGATGCACAAGATTGGTTAGAAACCCTAATTGAACAAGAATAAGCCTAGGGAGTACGAAAATGACCTAAATGTTCATCCAATGACACAAACACACCTAATGGATGCACAAGATTGGTTAAAAACCCTAATTGGACAAGAATAAGCCTTGGGAGGACGAAAATGACCTAAATGTTCATCCAATGACACAAATGAACTTATTGGATGCACAAGATTGGTTAAAAACCCTAATTGGACAAGAATAAGCCTAGGGTGGACGAAAATGACCTAAATGTTTATCCAATGACACAAATGAACTTATTGGATGCACAAGATTGGTTAAAAACCCTAATTGGACAAGAATAAGCCTAGGGAGGACGAAAATGACCTAAATGTTCATCCAATGACACAAACACACCTATTGGATGAACAAGATTGGTTAAAAATCATAATTGGACAAGAATAAGCTTAGGGAGGACGAAAATGACCTAAATGTTCATCCAATGACACAAATGAACTTATTGGATGCACAAGATTGCTTATAAACCCTAATTGGACAAGAATAAGCCTAGGGAGGACGAAAATGACCTAAATGTTCATCCAATGACACAAATGAACTTATTGGATGCACAAGATTGCTTACAAACCCTAATTGGACAAGAATAAGCCTAGGGAGGACGAAAATGACCTAAATGTTCATCCAATGACACAAATGAACTTATTGGATGCACAAGATTGCTTAAAACCCTAATTGGACAAGAATAAGACTAGGGAGGACGAAAATGACCTAAATGTTCATCCAATGACACAAACACACCTATTGGATGCAAAAGATTGGTTAGAAACCCTAATTGGACAAGAATAAGCCTAGGGAAGACGAAAATGACCTAAATGTTCATCCAATGACACAAATGAACTTATTGGATGCACAAGATTGGTTAAAAACCCTAATTGGACAAGAATAAGCCTTGGGAGGACGAAAATGACATAAAGGTTCATCCAATGACACAAACACACCTATTGGATGCACAAGATTGGTTAAAAACCCTAACTTGACAAGAATAAGCCTAGGGAGGACGAAAATGACCTAAATGTTCATCCAATGACACAAATGAACTTATTGGATGCACAAGATTGCTTAAAACCCTAATTGGACAAGAATAAGACTAGGGAGGACGAAAATGACCTAAATGTTCATCCAATGACACAAACACACCTATTGGATGCACAAGATTGGTTGGAAACCATAATTGAACAAGAATAAGCCTAGGGAGGACGAAAATGACCTAAATGTTCATCCAATGACACAAATGAACTTATTGGATGCACAAGATTGCTTAAAAACCCTAATTGGACAAGAATAAGCCTAGGGAGGACGAAAATGACCTAAATGTTCATCCTATGACACAAATACACCTATTGGATGCACAAGATTGGTTAGAAACCCTAATTGGACAAGAATAAGCCTAGGGAGGACGAAAATGACCTAAATGTTCATCCAATGACACAAATGAACTTATTGGATGCACAAGATTGGTTAAAACCCTAATTGGACAAGAATAAGACTAAGGAGGACGAAAATGACCTAAATGTTCATCCAATGACACAAAGACACCTATTGGATGCACAAGATTGGTTAGAAACCCTAATTGGACAAGAATTAGCCTAGGAAGGACAAAAATGACCTAAATGTTAATCCAATGACACAAATGAACTTATTGGATGCACAAGATTGGTTAAAAACCCTAATTGGACAAGAATAAGCCTAGGGAGGACGAAAATGACCTAAATGTTCATCCAATGACACAAACACACCTATTGGATGCACAAGATTGGTTAAAAACCCTAATTGGACAAGAATAAGCATAGGGAGGACGAAAATGATCTAAATGTTCATCCAATGACACAAATGAACTTATTGGATGCACAAGATTGGTTAAAAACCCTAATTGGACAAGAATAAGCCTAGGGAGGACGAAAATGACCTAAATGTTCATCCAATGACACAAACACACCTATTGGATGCACAAGATTGGTTAAAAACCCTAATTGGACAAGAATAAGCCTAGGCAGGACGAAAATGACCTAAATGTTCATCCAATGACACAAATGAACTTATTGGATGCATAAGATTGGTTAAAAACCCTAATTGGACAAGAATAAGCTTAGGGTGGACGAAAATGACCTAATTGTTCATCCAATGACACAAATGAACTTTTTTGGATGCACATGATTGGTTAAAAACCCTAATTGGACAAGAATAAGCCTAGGGAGGATGAAAATGACCTAAATATTCATCCAATGACACAAATGAACTTATTGGATGCACAAGATTGCTTAAAACCCTAATTGGACAAGAATAAGACTAGGGAGGACGAAAATGACCTAAATGTTCATCCAATGACACAAACACACCTATTGGATGCACAAGATTGGTTAAAAACCCTAATTGAACAAGAATAAGCCTAGGGAGGACGAAAATGACCTAAATGCTTATCCAATGACACAAATGAACTTATTGGATGCACAAGATTGGTTAAAAACCCTAATTGGACAAGAATAAGCCTAGGGAGGACGAAAATGACCTAAATGTTCATCCAATGACACAAACACACCTATTGGATGCACAAGATTGGTTAAAAACCCTAATTGGACAACAATAAGCCTAGGGAGGATGAAAATGACCTAAATGTTCATCCAATGACACAAATGAACTTATTGGATACACAAGATTGCTTAAAACCCTAATGGGACAAGAATAAGACTAGGGAGGACGAAAATGACCTAAATGTTCATCCAATGACACAAACACACCTATTGGATGCACAAGATTGGTTAGAAACCCTAATTGAACAAGAATAAGCCTATGGAGGACGAAAATGACCTAAATGTTCATCCAATGACACAAATGAACTTATTGGATGCACAAGATTGGTTAAAAACCCTAATTGGACAAGATTAAGCCTTGGGAGGACGAAAATGACATAAATGTCCATCCAATGACACAAATGAACTTATTGGATGCACAAGATTAGTTAAAAACCCTAATTGGACAAGAATAAGCCTTGGGAGGACGAAAATGACATAAATGTTCATCCAATGACACAAACACACCTATTGGATGCACAAGATTGGTTAAAAACCCTAACTTGACAAGAATAAGCCTAGGGAGGACGAAAATGACCTAAATGTTCATCCAATGACACAAACACACCTATTGGATGCACAAGATTGGTTAAAAACCCTAATTGGACAACAATAAGCATAGGGAGGATGAAAATGACCTAAATGTTCATCTAATGACACAAACACACCTATTGGATACACAAGATTGGTTAAAAACCCTAATTGCACAAAACTAAGCCTAGGGAGGACGAAAATGACCTAAATGTTCATCCAATGACACAAATGAACTTATTGGATGCACAAGATTGCTTAAAACCCTAATTGGACAAGAATAAGACTAGGGAGGACGAAAATGACCTAAATGTTCATCCAATGACACAAACACACCTATTGGATGCACAAGATTGGTTAAAAACCCTAATTGGACAAGAATAAGCCTTGGGAGGACGAAGATGACATAGATGTCCATCCAATGACACAAATGAACTTATTGGATGCACAAGATTAGATAAAAACCCTAATTGGACAAGAATAAGCCTAGGGTGAACGAAAATGACCTAAATGTTCATCCAATGACACAAATGAACTTATTGGATGCACAAGATTGGTTAAAAACCCTAATTGGACAAGAATAAGGCTACGGAGGACGAAAATGACCTAAATGTTCATCCAATGACACAAACACACCTATTGGATGCACAAGATTGGTTAAAAACCCTAATTGGACAACAATAAGCCTAGGGAGGATGAAAATGACCTAAATGTTCATCTAATGACACAAACACACCTATTGGATGCACAAGATTGGTTAAAAACCCTAATTGCACAAAACTAAGCCTAGGGAGGACGAAAATGACCTAAATGATCATCCAATGACACAAATGAACTTATTGGATACACAAGATTGCTTAAAACCCTAATGGGACAAGAATAAGACTAGGGAGGACGAAAATGACCTAAATGTTCATCCAATGACACAAACACACCTATTGGATGCACAAGATTGGTTAGAAACCCTAATTGAACAAGAATAAGCCTATGGAGGACGAAAATGACCTAAATGTTCATCCAATGACACAAACACACCTATTGGATGCACAAGATTGGTTAAAAACCCTAATTGGACAACAATAAGCCTAGGGAGGATGAAAATGACCTAAATGTTCATCTAATGACACAAACACACCTATTGGATGCACAAGATTGGTTAAAAACCGTAATTGCTCAAAACTAAGCCTAATGAGGACGAAAATAGCCTAAATGTTCATCCAATGACACAAATGAACTTATTGGATGCACAAGATTGCTTAAAACCCTAATTGGACAAGAATAAGACTAGGGAGGACGAAAATGACCTAAATGTTCATCCAATGACACAAACACACCTATTGGATGCACAAGATTGTTTAGAAACCATAATTGGACAAGAATAAGCCTAGGGAGGACGAAAATGACCTAAATGATCATCCAATGAAACAAATGAACTTATTGGATTCACAAGATTGCTTAATAACCGTAATTGGACAAGAATAAGCCTAGGGAGAACGAAAATGACCTAAATGTTCATCCAATGACACAAATGAACTTATTGGATGCACAAGATTGGTTAAAAACCCTAATTGGACAAGAATAAGCCTTGGGAGGACGAAAATGACCTAAATGTTCATCCAATGACACAAATGAATTTATTGGATGCACAAGATTGGTTAAAAACCCTAATTGGACAAGAATAAGCCTAGGGAGGACGAAAATGACCTAAATGTTCATCCAATGACACAAATACACCTATTGGATGCACAAGATTGGTTAAAAACCCTAATTGGACAAGAATAAGCCTAGGGAGGAGGAAAATGACCTAAATGTTCATCCAATGACACAAATGAACTTATTGGATGCACAAGATTGCTTAAAAACCCTAATTGGACAAGAATAAGCCTAGGGAGGACGAAAATGACCTAAATGTTCATCCAATGACACAAATGAACTTATTGGATGCACAAGATTGGTTAAAAACCCATATTGGACAAGAATAAGCCTAGGGAGGACGAAAATGACCTAAATGTTCATCCAATGACACAAATGAACTTATTGAATGCACAAGATTGGTTAAAAACCCTAATTGGACAAGAATAAGCTTTGGGTGGACGAAAATGACTTAAATGTTCATCCAATGACACAAATACACCTATTGGATGCACAAGATTCGTTAGAAACCCTAATTGGACAAGAATAAGCCTAGGGAGGACGAAAATGACCTAAATATTCATCCAATGACACAAATGAACTTATTGGATGCACAAGATTGGTTAAAAACCCTAATTGGACAAGAATAAGCCTAGGAAGGACGAAAATGACCTAAATGTTAATCCAATGACACAAATGAATTTATTGGAGGCACAAGATTGCTTAAAACCCTAATTGGACAAGAATAAGCCTAGGGAGGACGAAAATGACCTAAATGTTCATCCAATGACACAAACACACCTATTGGATGCACAAGATTGGTTAGAAACCCTAATTGGACAAGAATAAGCCTAGGAAGGTCGAAAATGACCTAAATATTCATCCAATGACACAAATGAACTTATTGGATGCACAAGATTGGTTAAAAACCCTAATTGGACAAGAATAAGCCTAGGGAGGACGAAAATGACCTAAATGTTCATCCAATGACACAAACACACCTATTGGATGCACAAGATTGGTTAGAAACCCTAATTAAACAAGAATAAGCCTAGGGAGGACGAAAATGACCTAATTGTTAATCCAATGACACAAATGAACTTATTGGATGCACAAGATTGCTCAAAACCCTAATTTGACAAGAATAAGACTAGGGAGGACGAAAATAACCTAAATGTTCATCCAATGACACAAACACACCTATTGGATGCAAAAGATTGGTTAGAAACCCTAATTTGACAAGAATAAGCATAGGGAGGACCAAAATGACCTAACTATTCATCCAATGACACAAATGAACTTATTGGATGCACAAGATTGCTTAAAACCCTAATTGGACAAGAATAAGACTAGGGAGGACGAAAATGACCTAAATGTTCATCGAATGACACAAACACACCTATTGGATGCACAAGATTGGTTAGAAACCCTAATTGGACAAGAATATGCCAAGGGAGGATGAAAATGACCTAAATATTCATCCAATGACACAAATGAACTTATTGGATGCACAAGATTGCTTAAAACCCTAATTGGACAAGAATAAGACTAGGGAGGACGAAAATGACCTAAATGTTCATCCAATGACACAAACACACCTATTGGATGCACAAGATTGGTTAGAAACCCTAATTGGACAAGAATAAGCCTTGGGAGGACAAAAATGACCTAAATGTTCATCCAATGACACAAATGAACTTATTGGATGCACAAGATTGGGTAAAAACCCTAATTGGACAAGAATAAGCCTAGGGAGGACGAAAATGACCTAAATGTTCATCCAATGACACAAACACACCTATTGGATGCACAAGATTGGTTAGAAACCCTAATTGGACAAGAATAAGCCTTGGGAGGATGAAAATGACCTAAATATTCATCCAATGACACAAATGAACTTATTGGATGCACAAGATTGCTTAAAACCCTAATTGGACAAGAATAAGACTAGGGAGGACGAAAATGACCTAAATGTTCATCCAATGACACAAACACACCTATTGGATGCACAAGATTGGTTAGAAACCCTAATTGGACAAGAATAAGCCTAGGGAGAACGAAAATGACCTAAGTGTTCATCCAATGACACAAATGAACTTATTGGATGCCCATGATTGGTTAAAAACCCTAATTTGACAACAATAAGCCTAGGGAGGACGACAATGACCTAAATGTTCATCCAATGACACAAACACACCCATTGGATGCACAAGATTGGTTAAAAACCCTAATTGGACAAGAATAAGCCTAGGGAGGACGAAAATGACCTAACTATTCATCCAATGACACAAATGAACTTATTGGATGCACAAGATTGCTTAAAACCCTAATTGGACAAGAATAAGACTAGGGAGGACGAAAATGACCTAAATGTTCATCCAATGACACAAACACACCTATTGGATGCACAAGATTGGTTAGAAACCCTAATTGGACAAGAATAAGCCTAGGGAGGATGAAAATGACGTAAATATTCATCTTATGACACAAATGAACTTATTGGATGCACAAGATTGCTTAAAACCCTAATTGGACAAGAATAAGACTAGGGAGGACGAAAATGACCTAAATGTTCATCCAATGACACAAACACACCTATTGGATGCACAAGATTGGTTAAAAACCCTAATTGGACAAGAATAAGCCTTGGGAGGACGAAGATGACATAGATGTCCATCCAATGACACAAATGAACTTATTGGATGCACAAGATTAGTTAAAAACCCTAATTGGACAAGAATAAGCCTAGGGAGGACGAAAATGACCTAAATGTTCATCCAATGACACAAACACACCTATTGGATGCACAAGATTGGTTAAAAACCCTAATTGGACAAGAATAAGCATAGGGAGGACGAAAATGATCTAAATGTTCATCCAATGACACAAATGAACTTATTGGATGCACAAGATTGGTTAAAAACCCTAATTGGACAAGAATAAGCCTAGGGAGGACGAAAATGACCTAAATGTTCATCCAATGACACAAACACACCTATTGGATGCACAAGATTGGTTAAAAACCCTAATTGGACAAGAATAAGCCTAGGGAGGACGAAAATGACTTAAATGTTCATCCAATGACACAAATGAACTTATTGGATGCATAAGATTGGTTAAAAACCCTAATTGGACAAGAATAAGCTTAGGGTGGACGAAAATGACCTAATTGTTCATCCAATGACACAAATGAACTTATTGGATGCACAAGATTGGTTAAAAACCCTAATTGGACAAGAATAAGCCTAGGGAGGACGAAAATGACCTAAATGTTCATCCAATGACACAAACACACCTATTGGATGCACAAGATTGGTAAGAAACCCTAATTGGACAAGAATAAGCCTAGGGAGGACGAAAATGACCTAAATGTTAATCCAATGACACAAATGAACTTATAGGATGCACAAGATTGGTTAAAAACCCTAATTGGACAAGAATAAGCCTAGGGAGGACGAAAATAACCTAAATGTTCATCCAATGACACAAATGAACTTATTGGATGCACAAGATTGGTTAAAAACCCTAATTGGACAAGAATAAGCCTAGGGAGGACGAAAATGACCTAAATGTTCATCCAATGACACAAACACACCTATTGGATGCACAAGACTGGTTAAAAACCATAATTGCACAAAAATAAGCCTAGGGAGGACGAAAATGACCTAAATGTTCATCCAATGACACAAATGAACTTATTGGATGCACAAGATTGGTTAAAAACCCTAATTGGACAAGAATAAGCCTAGGGTGGACGAAAATGACCTAAATGTTAATCCAATGACACAAATGAACTTATTGGAATCACAAGATTGGTTAAAAACCCTAATTGGACAAGAATAAGCCTATGGAGAACGAAATTGACCAAAATGTTCATCCAATGACACAAACACACCTATTGGATGCACAAGATTGGTTAAAAACCCTAATTGGACAAGAATAAGCCTAGGGAGGACGAAAATGACCTAAATGTTCATCCAATGACACAAATGAACTTATTGGATGCACAAGATTGGTTAAAAACCCTAATTGGACAAGAATAAGCCTAGGGAGGACGAAAATGACCTAAATGTTCATCCAATGACACAAACACACCTATTGGATGCACAAGATTGGTTAAAAACCCTAACTGGACAAGAATAAGCTTAGGGACGACGAAAATGACTTAAATCTTAATCCAATGACACAAATGAACTTATTGGATGCACAAGATTGCTTAAAACCCTAATTGGACAAGAATAAGACTTTGGAGGACGAAAATGACCTAAATGTTCATCCAATAACACAAACACACCTATTGGATGCACAAGATTCGTTAGAAACCCTAATTGGACAAGAATAAGCCTAGGGAGGACGAAAATGACCTAAATGTGCATCCAATGACACAAACACACACATTGATTGCACAAGAATGCTTAAAACCCTAATTGGACAAGAATAAGACTAGGGAGGACGAAAATGACCTAAATGTTCATCCAATGACACAAACACACCTATGGGATGCACAAGATTGGTTAGAAACCCTAATTGGACAAGAATAAGCCTTGGGAGGACGAAAATGACCTAAATGTGCATCCAATGACACAAACACACACATTGATTGCACAAGAATGCTTAAAACCCTAATTGGACAAGAATAAGACTAGGGAGGACGAAAATGACCTAAATGTTCATCCAATGACACAAACACACCTATTGGATGCACAAGATTGGATAAAAACCCTAATTGGACAACAACAAGCCTAGGGAGGATGAAAATAACCTAAATGTTCATCTAATGACACAAACACACCTATTGGATGCACAAGATTGGTTAAAAACCCTAATTGCACAAAAATAAGCCTAGGGAAGACGAAAATGACCTAAATGTTCATCCAATGACACAAATGAACTTATTGGATGCACAAGATTGCTTAAAACCCTAATTGGACAAGAATAAGACTAGGGAGGACGAAAATGACCTAAATGTTCATCCAATGACACAAACACACCTATTGGATGCACAAGATTGGTTAAAAACCCTAATTGAACAAGAATAAGCCTAGGGAGGACGAAAATGACCTAAATGCTTATCCAATGACACAAATGAACTTATTGGATGCACAAGATTGGTTAAAAACCCTAATTGGACAAGAATAAGCCTAGGGAGGACGAAAATGACCTAAATGTTCATCCAATGACACAAACACACCTATTGGATGCACAAGATTGGTTAAAAACCCTAATTGGACAACAATAAGCCTAGGGAGGATGAAAATGACCTAAATGTTCATCCAATGACACAAATGAACTTATTGGATACACAAGATTGCTTAAAACCCTAATGGGACAAGAATAAGACTAGGGAGGACGAAAATGACCTAAATGTTCATCCAATGACACAAACACACCTATTGGATGCACAAGATTGGTTAGAAACCCTAATTGAACAAGAATAAGCCTATGGAGGACGAAAATGACCTAAATGTTCATCCAATGACACAAATGAACTTATTGGATGCACAAGATTGGTTAAAAACCCTAATTGGACAAGATTAAGCCTTGGGAGGACGAAAATGACATAAATGTCCATCCAATGACACAAATGAACTTATTGGATGCACAAGATTAGTTAAAAACCCTAATTGGACAAGAATAAGCCTTGGGAGGACGAAAATGACATAAATGTTCATCCAATGACACAAACACACCTATTGGATGCACAAGATTGGTTAAAAACCCTAACTGGACAAGAATAAGCCTAGGGAGGACGAAAATGACCTAAATGTTCATCCAATGACACAAACACACCTATTGGATGCACAAGATTGGTTAAAAACCCTAATTGGACAACAATAAGCATAGGGAGGATGAAAATGACCTAAATGTTCATCTAATGACACAAACACACCTATTGGATACACAAGATTGGTTAAAAACCCTAATTGCACAAAACTAAGCCTAGGGAGGACGAAAATGACCTAAATGTTCATCCAATGACACAAATGAACTTATTGGATGCACAAGATTGCTTAAAACCCTAATTGGACAAGAATAAGACTAGGGAGGACGAAAATGACCTAAATGTTCATCCAATGACACAAACACACCTATTGGATGCACAAGATTGGTTAAAAACCCTAATTGGACAAGAATAAGCCTTGGGAGGACGAAGATGACATAGATGTCCATCCAATGACACAAATGAACTTATTGGATGCACAAGATTAGATAAAAACCCTAATTGGACAAGAATAAGCCTAGGGTGAACGAAAATGACCTAAATGTTCATCCAATGACACAAATGAACTTATTGGATGCACAAGATTGGTTAAAAACCCTAATTGGACAAGAATAAGCCTACGGAGGACGAAAATGACCTAAATGTTCATCCAATGACACAAACACACCTATTGGATGCACAAGATTGGTTAAAAACCCTAATTGGACAACAATAAGCCTTGGGAGGACGAAAATGACCTAAATGTTCATCAAATGACACAAACACACACCTATTGGATGCACAAGATTGGCTTAAAACCCTAGATGGATAAGAATAAGCCTAGGCAGGACGAAAATGACCTAAATGTTCATCCAATGACACAAATGAACTTATTGGATGCACAAGATTGCTTAAAACCCTAATTGGACAAGAATAAGACTAGGGAGGACGAAAATGACCTAAATGTTCATCCAATGACACAAACACACCTATTGGATGCACAAGATTGGTTAAAAACCCTAATTGGACAAGAATAAGCCTTGGGAGGACGAAGATGACATAGATGTCCATCCAATGACACAAATGAACTTATTGGATGCACAAGATTAGTTAAAAACCCTAATTGGACAAGAATAAGCCTAGGGTGAACGAAAATGACCTAAATGTTCATCCAATGACACAAACACACCTATTGGATGCACAAGATTGGTTAAAAACCCTAATTGGACAACAATAAGCCTAGGGAGGATGAAAATGACCTAAATGTTCATCTAATGACACAAACACACCTATTGGATGCACAAGATTGGTTAAAAACCCTAATTGCACAAAAATAAGCATTGGGAGGACGAAAATGACCTAAATTTAAATCAATGACACAAATGAACTTATTGGATGCACAAGATTGCTTAAAACCCTAATTGGACAAGAATAAGACTAGGGAGGACGAAAATGACCTAAATGTTCATCCAATGACACAAACACACCTATTGGATGCACAAGATTGGTTAAAAACCCTAATTGGACAAGAATAAGCCTAGGGAGGACGAAAATGACCTAAATGTTCATCCAATGACATAAACACCCCTATTGGATGCACAAGATTGGTTAGAAAGCCTAATTGGACAAGAATAAGCCTAGGGAGGACAAAAATGACCTATATGTTCTTCCAACGACACAAATGAAGTTTTTGGACGCACAAGATTGCTTAAAAACCCTTATTGGACAAGAATAAGGCTAGGGAGGACGAAAATGACTTAAATCTTAATCCAATGACACAAATGAACTTATTGGATGCACAAGATTGCTTAAAACCCTAATTGGACAAGAATAAGCCTAGGGTGGACGAAAATGACCTAAATATTCATCCAATGACACAAATGAACTTATTAGATGCACAAGATTGGTTAAAAACCCTAATTGGACAAGAAAAAGCCTAGGGAGAACAAAAATGACCTAAATGTTCATCCCATGACACAAACACACCTATTGGATGCACAAGATTGGTTAAAAACCCTAATTGGACAAGAATAAGCCTAGGGAGGACAAAAATGACCTAAATGATCATCCAATGACACAAACACACCTATTGGATGCACAAGATTTGTTAAAAACCCTAACTGGACAAGAATAAGCCTAGGGAGGACGAAAATGACTTAAATCTTAATCCAATAACACAAATGAACTTATTGGATGCACAAGATTGCTTAAAACCCCTAATTGGACAAGAATAAGCCTAGGGAGGACAAAAATGACCTAAATGTTCATCCAATGACACAAATGAACTTATTGGATGCACAAGATTGGTTAAAAACACTAATAGGACAAGAATAAGCCTTGGGAGGACGAAAATGACCTAAATGTTCATCCAATGACACAAATACGCCTATTGGATTCACAAGAATGGTTAAAAACCCTAACTGGACAAGAATAAGCCTAAGGAGGACGAAAATGACTTAATTCTTAATCCAATGACACAAATGAACTTATTGGATGCACAAGATTGCTTAAAACCCTAATTGGACAAGAATATGACTAGGGAGGACGAAAATGACCTAAATGTTCATCCAATGACACAAACACACCTATTGGATGCACAAGATTGGTTAGAAACCCTAATTGAACAAGAATAAGCCTAGGGAGGACGAAAATGACCTAAATGTTCATCCAATGACACAAATGAACTTTTTTGATGCAAAAGACTGCTTAAAAACCCTAATTGGACAAGAATAAGCCTAGGGAGGACGAAAATGACCTAAATGTTCATCCAATGACACAAATGAACTTATTGGATGCACAAGATTGCTTAAAACCCTAATTGGACAAGAATAAGACTAGGGAGGACGAAAATGACCTAAATGTTCATCCAATGACACAAACACACCTATTGGATGCACAAGATTGGTTAAAAACCCTAATTGGACAAGAATAAGCCTTGGGAGGACGAAGATGACATAGATGTCCATCCAATGACACAAATGAACTTATTGGATGCACAAGATTAGTTAAAAACCCTAATTGGACAAGAATAAGCCTAGGGAGGACGAAAATGACCTAAATGTTCATCCAATGACACAAACACACCTATTGGATGCACAAGATTGGTTAAAAACCCTAATTGGACAAGAATAAGCCTAGGGAGGACGATAATGATCTAAATGTTCATCCAATGACACAAATGAACTTATTGGATGCACAAGATTGCTTAAAAACCCTAATTGGACAAGAATAAGCCTAGGGAGGACGAAAATGACCTAAATGTTCATCCAATGACACAAATGAACTTATTGGATGCACAAGATTGCTTAAAAACCCTAATTGGACAAGAATAAGCCTAGGGAGGACGAAAATGACCTAAATGTTCATCCAATGACACAAATACACCTATTGGATGCACAAGATTGGTTAGAAACCCTAATTGGACAAGAATAAGACAAGGGAGGACGAAAATGACCTAAATGTTCATCCAATGACACAAACACACTTATTGGATGCACAAGATTGGTTAAAAACCATAATTGGACAAGAATAAGCCTAGGGAGGACGAAAATGACCTAAATGTTCATCCAATGACACAAATGAACTTATTGGATGCACAAGATTGCTTAAAAACCCTAATTGGACAAGAATAAGCCTAGGGAGGACGAAAATGACCTAAATGTTCATCCAATGACACAAATGAACTTATTGGATGCACAAGATTGCTTAAAAACCCTAATTGGACAAGAATAAGCCTAGGGAGGACGAAAATGACCTAAATGTTCATCCAATGACACAAATGAACTTATTGGATGCACTAGATTGCTTAAAACCCTAATTGGACAAGAATAAGACTAGGGAGGACGAAAATGACCTAAATGTTCATCCAATGACACAAACACACCTATTGGATGCACAAGATTGGTTAGAAACCCTAATTGAAAAAGAATAAGCCTAGGGAGGACGAAAATGACCTAAATGTTCATCCAATGACACAAATGAACTTATTAGATGCACAAGATTGGTTAGAAACCGTAATTGGACAAAAATAAGCCTAGGGAGGACGAAAATGACCTAAATGTTCATCCAATGACACAAATGAACTTATTGGATGCACAAGATTGCTTAAAAACCCTAATTGGACAAGAATAAGCCTAGGGAGGACGAAAATGACCTAAATATTCATTCAATGACACAAATACACCTATTGGATGCACAAGATTGGTTAAAAACCCTAATTGGACAAGAATAAGCCTATGGAGGACGAAAATGACCTAAATGTTCATCCAATGACACAAATGAACTTATTGGATGCACAAGATTGGTTAGAAACCCTAATTGGACAAGAATAAGCCTTGGGAGGACGAAAATGACCTAATTGTTCATCCAATGACACACATGAACTTATTGGATACACAAGATTGGTTAAAAACCCTAATTGGACAAGAATAAGCCTAGGGAGGATGAAAATGACCTAAATGTTCATTTTATGACACAAACACACCTATTGGATGCACAAGATTGGTTAAAAACCCTATTTGCACGAAAATAAGCCTAGGGAGGACGAAAATGTCCTAAATGTTCATGCAATGGCACAAATGAACTTAATGGATGCACAAGATTGCTTAAAACCCTAATTGGACAAGAATAAGACTAGGGAGGACGAAAATGACCTAAATGTTCATCCAATGACACAAACACACCTATTGGATGCATAAGATTGGTTAGAAACCTTAATTGGACAAGAATAAGCCTAGGGAGGACGAAAATGACCTAAATGTTCATCCAATGACACAAATGAACTTATTGGATGCACAAGATTGCTTAAAAACCCTAATTGGACAAGAATAAGCCTAGGGAGGACGAAAATGACCTAAATGTTCATCCAATGACACAAATGAACTTATTGGATGCACAAGATTGCTTAAAACCCTAATTGGACAAGGATAAGACTAGGGAGGACGAAAATGACTAAATGTTCATCCAATGACACAAACACACCTATTGGATGCACAAGATTGGTTAAAAACCCTAATTGGACAAGAATAAGCCTTGGGAGGACGAAGATGACATAGATGTCCATCCAATGACACAAATGAACTTAATGGATGCACAAGATTAGTTAAAAACCCTAATTGGACAAGAATAAGCCTAGGGTGAACGAAAATGACCTAAATGTTCATCCAATGACACAAATGAACTTATTGGATGCACAAGATTGGTTAAAAACCCTAATTGGACAAGAATAAGCCTAGGGAGGACGAAAATGACCTAAATGTTCATCCAATGACACAAACACACCTATTGGATGCACAAGATTGGTTAAAAACCCTAATTGGACAACAATAAGCCTAGGGAGGATGAAAATGACCTAAATGTTCATCCAATGACACAAACACACCAATTGGATGCACAAGATTGGTTAAAAACCCTAATTGGACAAGAATAAGCCTTGGGAGGACGAAAATGACATAAATGTCCATCCAATGACACAAATGAACTTATTGGATGCACAAGATTAGTTAAAAACCCTAATTGGACAAGAATAAGCCTAGGGTGAACGAAAATGACCTAAATGTTCATCCAATGACACAAATGAACTTATTGGATGCACAAGATTGGTTAAAAACCCTAATTGGACAAGAATAAGCCTAGGAAGGACGAAAATGACCTAAATGTTCATCCAATGACACAAAACAACTTATTGGATGCACAAGATTGGTTAAAAACCCTAATTGGACAAGAATAAGCCTTGGGAGGACGAAAATGACATAAATGTTCATCCAATGACACAAACACACCTATTGGATGCACAAGATTGGTTAAAAACCCTAACTAGACAAGAATAAGCCTAGGGAGGACGAAAATGACCTAAATGTTCATCCAATGACACAAACACACCTATTGGATGCACAAGATTGGTTAAAAACCCTAATTGGACAACAATAAGCCTAGGGAGGATGAAAATGACCTAAATGTTCATCTAATGACACAAACACACCTATTGGATGCACAAGATTGGTTAAAAACCCTAATTGCACAAAACTAAGCCTAGGGACGACGAAAATGACCTAAATGTTCATCAATTGACACAAATGAACTTATTGGATGCACAAGATAGCTTAAAACCCTAATTGGACAAGAAGAAGCCTTGGGAGGACGAAAATGACCTAAATGTTCATCAAATGACACAAACACACCTATTGGATGCACAAGATTGGTTAAAAACCCTAATTGGACAACAATAAGCATAGGGAGGATGAAAATGACCTAAATGTTCATCTAATGACACAAACACACCTATTGGATACACAAGATTGGTTAAAAACCCTAATTGCACAAAACTAAGCCTAGGGAGGACGAAAATGACCTAAATGTTCATCCAATGACACAAATGAACTTATTGGATACACAAGATTGCTTAAAACCCTAATGGGACAAGAATAAGACTAGGGAGGACGAAAATGACCTAAATGTTCATCCAATGACACAAACACACCTATTGGATGCACAAGATTGGTTAGAAACCCTAATTGAACAAGAATAAGCCTATGGAGGACGAAAATGACCTAAATGTTCATCCAATGACACAAATGAACTTATTGGATGCACAAGATTGGTTAAAAACCCTAATTGGACAAGAATAAGCCTAGGGAGGACGAAAATGACCTAAATGTTCATCCAATGACACAAATGAACTTATTGGATGCACAAGATTGGTTAAAAACCCTAATTGGACAAGAATAAGCCTAGGGAGGACGAAAATGACCTAAATGTTCGTCCAATGACATAAACAGACCTATTGGATGCACAAGATTGCATAAAATCCTTAATTGGACAAAAACAAGACTAGGGAGGACGAAAATGACCTAAATGTTCCTCCAATGACACAAACACACTTATTGGATGCACAAGATTGCATAAAAACCCTAATTGGACAAGAATAAGACTAGGGAGGACGAAAATGACCTAAATGTTCATCCAATGACACAAATGAACTTATTGAATGCACAAGATTGGTTAAAAACCCTAATTGGACAAGAATAAGCCTAGGGAGGAGGAAAATGACCTAAATGTTCGTCTAATGACACAAACACACCTATTGGATGCACAAGATTGCATAAAAACCCTAATTGGACTAGAATAAGACTAGGGAGGACGAAAATGACCTAAATGTTCCTCCAATGAAACAAACACACCAATTGGATGCACAAGATTGCATAAAAACCCTAATTTGACAAGAATAAGACTAGGGAGGACGAAAATGACCTAAATGTTCATCCAATGACACAAATGAACTTATTGGATGCACAAGATTGGTTAAAAACCCTAATTGGACAAGAATAAGCCTAGGGAGGACGAAAATGACCTAAATGTTCATCCAATGACACAAACACACATATTGGATGCACAAGATTGCATAAAAACCCTAATCTGACAAGAATAAGACTAGGGAGGACGAAAATGACCTAAATGTTCATCCAATGACACAAATGAACTTATTGGATGCACAAGATTGGTTAAAAACCCTAATTGGACAAGAATAAGCCTAGGGAGGACGAAAATGACCTAAATGTTTGTCCAATGACACAAATACACCTATTGGATGCACAAGATTGCATAAAATCCCTAATTGGACAAGAATAAGACTAGGGAGGACGAAAATGACCTAAATGTTCCTCCAATGACACAAACACACCTATTGGATGCACAAGATTGCATAAAAACCCTAATTGGACAAGAATAAGACTAGGGAGGACGAAAATGACCTAAATGTTCATCCAATGACACAAATGAACTTATTGGATGCACAAGATTGGTTAAAAACCCTAATTGGACAAGAATAAGCCTAGGGAGGACGAAAATGACCTAAATGTTCATCAGATGACACAAATGAACTTATTGGATGCACAAGATTGGTTGAAAACCCTAATTGGACAAGAATAAGCCTAGGGAGGACGAAATTGACCTAAATGTTCGTCCAATGACACAAATGAACTTATTGGATGCACAAGATTGGTTAAAAACCCTAATTGGACAAGAATAAGCCTAGGGAGGACGAAATTGACCTAAATGTTCGTCCAATGACACAAATGAATTTATTGGATGCACAAGATTGGTTAAAAACCCTAATTGGACAAGAATAAGCCTAGGGAGGACGAAAATGACCTAAATGTTCATCCAATGACACAAATGAACTTATTGGATGCACAAGATTGGTTAAAAACCCTAATTGGACAAGAATAAGCCTAGGGAGGACGAAAATGACCTAAATGTTCAAACAATGACACAAATGAACTTATTGGATGCGCAAGATTGGTTAAAAACCCTAATTGGACAAGAATAAGCCTAGGAAGGACGAAAATGACCTAAATGTTCATCCAATGACACAAATGAACTTATTGGATGCACAAGATTGGTTAAAAACCCTAATTGGACAAGAATAAGCCTAGCGAGGACGAAAATGACCTAAATGTTCGTCCAATGACACAAACACACCTATTGGATGCACAAGATTGCATAAAAACCCTAATTGGACAAGAATAAGACTAGGGAGGACGAAAATGACCTAAATGTTCCTCCAATGAAACAAACACACCAATTGGATGCACAAGATTGCATAAAAACCCTAATTTGACAAGAATAAGACTAGGGAGGACGAAAATGACCTAAATGTTCATCCAATGACACAAATGAACTTATTGGATGCACAAGATTAGTTAAAAACCCTAATTGGACAAGAATAAGCATAGGGAGGACGAAAATGACCTAAACGTTCATCCAATGACACAAACCCACATATTGGATGCACAAGATTGCTTAAAACCCTAATTGGACAAGAATAAGACTAGGGAGGACGAAAATGACCTAAATGTTCATCCAATGACACAAATGAACTTATTGAATGCACAAGATTGGTCAAAAACCCTAATCGGACAAGAATAAGCCTAGGGAGGATGAAAATGACTTAAATGTTCTTCCAATGACACAAACACACCTATTGGATGCACAAGATTGCATAAAAACCCTAATTGGACAAGAATAAGACTAGGGAGGACGAAAATGACCTAAATGTTCCTCCAATGACACAAACACACTTATTGGATGCTCAAGATTGCATAAAAACCCTAATTGGACAAGAATAAGACTAGGGAGGACGAAAATGACCTAAATGTTCATCCAATGACACAAATGAACTTATTGGATGCACAAGATTGGTTAAAAACCCTAATTGGACAAGAATAAGCCTAGGGAGGACGAAAATGACCTAAATGTTCGTCCAATGACACAAACACACCTATTGGATGCACAAGATTGCATAAAAACCCTAATTAGACAAGAATAAGACTAGGGAGGACGAAAATGACCTAAATGTTCCTCCAATGACACAAACACACCTATTGGATGCACAAGATTGCATAAAAACCCTAATTCGACAAGAATAAGACTAGGGAGGACGAAAATGACCTAAATGTTCATCCAATAACACAAATGAACTTATTGGATCCACAAGATTGCTTAAAACCCTAATTGGACAAGAATAAGACTAGGGAGGACGAAAATGACCTAAATGTTCATCCAATGACACAAATGAACTTATTGGATGCACAAGATTGGTTAAAAACCCTAATTGGACAAGAATAAGCCTAGGGAGGACGAAAATGACCTAAATGTTCATCCAATGACACAAATGAACTTATTGGATGCACAAGATTGGTTAAAAACCCTAATTGGACAAGAATAAGCCTAGGGAGGACGAAAATGACCTAAATGTTCATCCAATGACACAAATATACTTATTGGATGCACAAGATTGGTTAAAAACCCTAATTGGACAAGAATAAGCCTAGGGAGGACGTAAATGACCTAAATGATCCACCAATGACACAAATGAACTTATTGGATGCACAAGGTTGGTTAAAAACCCTAATTGGACAAGAATAAGCCTAGGGAGGACGAAAATGACCTAAATGTTCAACCAATGACACAAATGAACTTATTGGATGCACAAGGTTAGTTAAAAACCCTAATTAAACAAGAATAAGCCTAGGGAGGACGAAAATGACCTAAATGTTCATCCAATGACACAAATGAACTTATTGGATGCACAAGATTGGTTAAAAACCCTAATTGGACAAGAATAAGCCTAGGGAGGACGAAAATGACCTAAATGTTCATCCAATGACACAAACACACCTATTTGATGCACAAGATTGGTTAGAAACCGTAATTGGACAAGAATAAGCCTAGGAAGGACGAAAATGACCTAAATGTTAATCCAATGACACAAATGAACTTATTGGATGCACAAGATTGGTAAAAAACCCTAATTGGACAAGAATAAGCCGAGGGAGGACGAAAATGACCTAAATGTTCATCCAATGACACAAACACACCTATTGGATGCACAAGATTGGTTAAAAACCCTAATTGGACAAGAATAAGCCTAGGGAGGACGAAAATGACCTAAATGTTCATCCAATGACACAAATGAACTTATTGGATGCACAAGATTGGTTAAAAACCCTAATTGGACAAGAATAAGCCTAGGGAGGACGAAAATGACCTAAATGTTCATCCAATGACACAAACACACCTATTGGATGCACAAGATTGGTTAAAAACACTAATTGGGCAAGAATAAGCCTAGGGAGGACGAAAATGACCTAAATGTTCATCCAATGACACAAATGAACTTATTGGATGCACAAGATTGGTTAAAAACCCTAATTGGACAAGAATAAGCCTAGGGAGGACGAAAATGACCTAAATGTTAATCCAATGACACAAACACACCTATTGGATGCCCGATATTGGTTAGAAACCATAATTGGACAAGAATAAGCCTAGTGAGGATGAAAATGACCTAAATGTTAATCCAATAACACAAATGAACTTATTGGATGCACAAGATTGGTTAAAAATCCTAATTGGACAAGAATAAGCCTAGGGAGGACGAAAATGACCTAAATGTTCATCCAATGACACAAACACACCTATTGGATGCACAAGATTGGTTAGAAACCCTAATTGGACAAGAATAAGCCTTGGGAGGAAGAAAATGACCTAAATGTTAATCCAATGACACAAGTGAACTTATTGGATGCACAAGATTGGTTAAAAACCATAATTGGACAAGAACAAGCCTAGGGAGGACGAAAATGACCTAAATGTTCATCCAATGACACACACACCTATTGGATGCACAAGATTAGTTAGAAACCCAAATTGGACAAGAATAAGCCTAGGGAGGACGAAAATGACCTAAATGTTCATCCAATGACACAAACACACCTATTGGATGCACAAGATTGGTTAAAAACCCTAATTGGACAAGAATAAGCCTAGGGAGGACGAAAATGACCTAAATGTTCATCCAATGACACAAACACACCTATTGGATGCACAAGATTGGTTAAAAACCCTAATTGGATAAGAATAAGCCTAGGGAAGATGAAAATGACCTAAATGTTCATCCAATGACACAATTGAACTTATTGGATGCACAAGATTGGTTAAAAACCCTAATGGGACAAGAATAAGCCTAGGGAGGACGAAAATGACCTAAATGTTCATCCAATGTCACAAACACACCTATTGGTTGCACAAGATTGGTTAGAAACCCTAATTGGACAAGAATAAGCCTAGGGAGGACGAAAATGACCTAAATGTTAATCCAATGACACAAATGAACTTATTGGATGCACAAGATTGGTTAAAAACCGTAATTGGACAAGAATAAGCCTAAATAGGACGAAAATGATCTAAATGTTCATCCAATGACACAGTTGAACTTATTGGATGCACAAGATTGGTTAAAAACCCTAATTGGACAAGAATAAGCCTAGGGAGGACGAAAATGACCTAAATGTTAATCCAATGACACAAATGAACTTATTGGATGCACAAGATTGGTTAAAAACCCTAATTGGACAAGAATAAGCCTAGGGAGGACGAAAATGACCTAAATGTTCATCCAATGACACAAACACACCTATTGGATGCACAAGATTGGTTAGAAACCCTAATTGGACACGAATAAGCCTAGGGAGGACGAAAATGACCTAAATGTTAATCCAATGACACAAGTGAACTTATTGGATGCACAAGATTGGTTAAAAACCCTTATTGGACAAGAATAAGCCTAGGGAGGACGAAAATGACCTAAATGTTCATCCAATGACACAAACACACCTATTGGATGCACAAGATTGGTTAAAAACCCTAATTGGACAAGAATAAGCCTAGGGAGGACGAAAATGACCTAAATGTTCATCCAATGACACAAACACACCTATTGGATGCACAAGATTGGTTAAAAAGCCTAACTGGACAAGAATAAGCCTAGGGAGGACGAAAATGACTTAAATCTTAATCCAATGTCACAAATGAACTTATTGGATGCACAAGATTGCTTAAAACCCTAATTGGATAAGAATAAGCCTTGGGAGGACGAAAATGACCTAAATGTTCATCAAATGACACAAACACACCTATTGGATGCACAAGATTGGCTTAAAACCCTAATTGGACAAGAATAAGACTAGGGAGGACGAAAATGACCTAAATGTTTATCCAATGACACAAACACACCTATTGGATGCACAAGATTGGTTAAAAACCCTAATTGGACAACAATAAGCCTAGGGAGGATGAAAATGACCTAAATGTTCATCTAATGACACAAACACACCTATTGGATGCACAAGATTGGTTAAAAACCCTAATTGCACAAAACTAAGCCTAGTGAGGATGAAAATAACCTAAATGTTCATCCAATGACACAAATGAACTTATTGGATGCACAAGATTGCTTAAAACCCTAATTGGACAAGAATAAGACTAGGGAGGACGAAAATGACCTAAATGTTCATCCAATGACACAAACACACCTATTGGATGCACAAGATTGGTTAGAAACCTTAATTAAACAAGAATAAGCCTAGGGAGGACGAAAATGACCTAAATGTTCATCAAATGACACAAATGAACTGATTGGATGTACAAGATTGCTTAAAAACCCTAATTGGACAAGAATAAGCCTAGGGAGGACGAAAATGACCTAAATGTTCATCCAATGACACAAATGAACTTATTGGATGCACAAGATTGGTTAAAAAACCTAATTGGACAAGAATAAGCCTTGGGAGAACAAAAATGACCTAAATGTTCATCCAATGACACGCATGAACTTATTGGATGCACAAGATTGGTTAAAAACCCTAATTGGACAAGAATAAGCCTAGGGTGGACGAAAATGACCTAAATGTTCATCCAATGACACAAATGAACTTATTGGATGCACAAGATTGCTTAAAAACCCTAATTAGACAAGAATAAGCCTAGGGAGGACGAAAATGGCCTAAATGTTCATCCAATGACACAAACACACCTATTGGATGCCCAAGATTGGTTAGAAACCCTAATTGGACAAGAATAAGCCTAGGGAGGACGAAAATGACCTAAATGTTCATCCAATGACACAAATGAACTTATTGGATGCACAAGATTGGTTAAAAACCCTAATTGGACAAGAATAAGCCTAGGTTGGACGAAAATGACCTAAATGTTTATCCAATGACACAAATGAACTTATTGGATGCACAAGATTGGTTAAAAACCCTAATTGGACAACAATAAGCCTAGGGAGGATGAAAATGACCTAAATGTTCATCTAATGACACAAACACACCTATTGGATGCACAAGATTGGTTAAAAACCCTAATTGCACAAAAATAAGCCTAGGGAGGACGAAAATGACCTAAATGTTCATCCAATGACACAAATGAACTTATTGGATGCACAAGATTGCTTAAAACCCTACTTGGACAAGAATAAGACTAGGGAGGACGAAAATGACCTAAATGTTCATCCAATGACACAAACCCACCTATTGGATGCACAAGATTGGTTAGGAACCCTAATTGGACAAGAATAAGCCTAGGGAGGACGAAAATGATCTAAATTTTCATCCAATGACACAAATGAACTTATTGGATGCACAAGATTGCTTAAAAACCCTAATTAGACAAGAATAAGCCTAGGGAGGACGAAAATGACCTAAATGTTTATCCAATGACACAAATGAACTTATTGGATGCACAAGATTGCTTAAAACCCTAATTGGACAAGAATAAGACTAGGGAAGACGAAAATGACCTAAATGTTCATCCAATGACACAAACACACCTATTGGATGCACAAGATTGGTTAGAAACCCTAATTGAACAAGAATAAGCCTAGGGAGGACGAAAATGACCTAAATCTTAATCCAATGACACAAATGAACTTATTGGATGCACAAGATTGCTTAAAACCTTAATTGGACAAGAATAAGACTAGGGAGGACGAAAATGACCTAAATGTTCATCCAATGACACAAACACACCTATTGGATGCACAAGATTGGTCAAAAACCCTAATTGGACAACAATAAGCCTAGGGAGGTTGAAAATGACCTAAATGTTCATCTAATGACACAAACACACCTATTGGATGCACAAGATTGGTTAAAAACCCTAATTGCACAAAACTAAGCCTAGTGAGGACTAAAATAACCTAAATGTTCATCCAATGATACAAATAAACTTATTGGATGCACAAGATTGCTTAAAAACCCTAATTGGACAAGAATAAGCCTAGGGAGGACGAAAATGACCTAAATGTTCATCCAATGACACAAATACACCTATTGGATGCACAAGATTGGTTAGAAACCCTAATTGGTCAAGAATAAGCCTAGGTAGGACGAAAATGACCTAAATGTTCATCCAATGACACAAACACACCTATTGGATGCACAAGATTGGTTAAAAACCCTAATTGGACAAGAATAAGCCTAGGGAGGACGAAAATGACCTAAATGTTCATCCAATGACACAAATGAACTTATTGGATGCACAAGATTGCTTAAAAACCCTAATTAGACAAGAATAACCCTAGGGAGGACAAAAATGACCTAAATGTTCATCCAATGACACAAATACACCTATTGGATGCACAAGATTGGTTAGAAACCCTAATTTGACAAGAATAAGCCTAGGGAGGACGAAAATGACCTAAATGTTCATCCAATGACACAAACACACCTATTGGATTCACAAGATTGGTTAAAAACCCTAATTGGACAAGAATAAGCCTAGGGAGGACGAAAATGACCTAAATGTTCATCCAATGACACAAATGAACTTATTGGATGCACAAGATTGGTTAGAAACCCTAATTGGACAAGAATAAGCCTAGGGAGGACGAAAATGACCAAAATGTTCATCCAATGACACAAATGAACTTATTGGATGCACAAGATTGCTTAAAAGCCCTAATTGGAAAAGAATAAGCCTATGGAGGACGAAAAATGACCTAAATGTTCATCCAATGACACAAATGAACTTATTGGATGCACAATATTGCTTAAAACCCTAATTGGAGAAGAATAAGACTAGGGAGGACGAAAATGACCTAAATGTTCATCCAATGACACAAACACACCTATTGGATGCACAAGATTGGTTAGAAACCCTAATTGAACAAGAATAAGCCTAGGGAGGACGAAAATGACTTAAATATTAATCCAATGACACAAATGAACTTATTGGATGCAAAAGATTGCTTAAAACCCTAATTGGACAAGAATAAGACTAGGGAGGACGAAAATGACCTAAATGTTCATCCAATGAGACACAAACACACCTATTGGATGCACAAGATTGGTTAGAAACCCTAATTGGACAAGAATAAGCCTAGGGAGGACGAAAATGATCTAAATGTTCATCCAATGACACAAATGAACTTATTGGATGCACAAGATTGCTTAAAAACCCTAATTGGACAAGAATAAGCCTAGGGAGGACGAAAATGACCTAAATGTTCATCCAATGACACAAATGAACTTATTGGATGCACAAGATTGGTTAAAAACCCTAATTGGACAAGAATAAGCCTTGGGAGGACGAAAATGACCTAAATGTTCATCCAATGACACAAACACACCTATTGGACGCACAAGATTGGTTAATAACCCTAATTGGACAAGAATAAGCCTAGGGAGGACGAAAATGACCTAAATGTTCATCCAATGACACAAATGAACTTATTGGATGCACAAGATTGGTTAAAAACCTTAATTGGACAAGAATAAGCCTAGGGAGGACGAAAATGACCTAAATGTTCATCCAGTGACACAAATGAACTTATTGGATGCACAAGATTGCTTAAAAACCCTAATTGGACAAGAATAAGCCTAGGGAGGACGAAAAATGACCTAAATGTTCATCCAATGACACAAATGAACTTATTGAATGCACAAGATTGCTTAAAACCCTAATTGGACAAGAATAAGACTAGGGAGGACGAAAATGACCTAAATGTTCATCCAATGACACAAACACACCTATTGGATGCACAAGATTGGTTAGAAACCCTTATTGAACAAGAATAAGCCTAGGGAGGACGAAAATGACTTCAATCTTAATCCAATGACACTAATGAACTTATTGGATGCACAAGATTGCTTAAAACCCTAATTGGACAAGAATAAGACTAGGGAGGACGAAAATGACCTAATTGTTCATCCAATGAGACACAAACACACCTATTGGATGCACAAGATCGGTTAGAAACCCTAATTGGAGAAGAATAAGCCTAGGGAGGACGAAAATGATCTAAATGTTCATCCAATGTCACAAATGAACTTATTGGATGCACAAGATTGCTTAAAAACCCTAATTGGACAAGAATAAGCCTAGGGAGGACGAAAATGACCTAAATGTTCATCCAATGACACAAATGAACTTATTGGATGCACAAGATTGCTTAAAAACCCTAATTGGACAAGAATAAGCCTAGGGAGGACCAAAATGACCTAAATGTTCATCCAATGACACAAATGAACTTATTGGATGCACAAGATTGCTTAAAACCCTAATTGGACAAGAATAAGACTAGGGAGGACGAAAATGACCTAAATGTTCATCCAATGACACAAACACACCTATTGGATGCAAAAGATTGGTTAAAAACCCTAGTTGGACAAGAATAAGCTTTGGGAGGACGAAAATGGCATCAATGTTCATCCAATGACACAAATGAACTTATTGGATGCACAAGATTAGTTAAAAACACTAATTGGACAAGAATAAGCCTAGGGTGGAAGAAAATGACCTAAATGTTCATCCAATGACAAAAATGAACTTATTGGATGCACAAGATTGGTTAAAAACCCTAATTGGACAAGAATAAGCCTAGGGAGGACGAAAATGACCTAAATGTTCATCCAATTACACAAATGAACTTATTGGATGCACAAGATTGCTTAAAACCCTAATTGGACAAGAATAAGACTAGGGAGGACGAAAATGACCTAAATGTTCATCCAATGACACAAACACACCTATTGGATGCACAAGATTGGTTAAAAACCCTAATTGGACAAGAATAAGCCTTGGGAGGACGAAGATGACATAGATGTCCATCCAATGACACAAATGAACTTATTGGATACACAAGATTAGTTAAAAACCCTAATTGGACAAGAATAAGCCTAGGGTGAACGAAAATGACCTAAATGTTCATCCAATGACACAAATGAACTTATTGGATGCACAAGATTGGTTAAAAACCCTAATTGGACAAGAATAAGCCTAGGGAGGACGAAAATGACCTAAATGTTCATCCAATGACACAAACACACCTATTGGATGCACAAGATTGGTTAAAAACCCTAATTGGACAACAATAAGCCTAGGGAGGATGAAAATGACCTAAATGTTCATCTAATGACACAAACACACCTATTGGATGCACAAGATTGGTTAAAAACCCTAATTGCACAAAACTAAGCCTAGGGAGGACGAAAATGACCTAAATGTTCATCAATTGACACAAATGAACTTATTGGATGCACAAGATTGCTTAAAACCCTAATGGGACAAGAATAAGACTAGGGAGGACGAAAATGACCTAAATGTTCATCCAATGACACAAACACACCTATTGGATGCACAAGATTGGTTAGAAACCCTAATTGAACAAGAATAAGCCTATGGAGGACGAAAATGACCTAAATGTTCATCCAATGACACAAATGAACTTATTGGATGCACAAGATTGCTTAAAAACCCTAATTGGACAAGAATAAGCCTAGGGAGGACGAAAATGACCTAAATGTTCATCCAATGACACAAATGAACTTATTGGATGCACAAGATTGGTTAAAAACCCTAATTGGACAAGATTAAGCCTTGGGAGGACGAAAATGACATAAATGTCCATCCAATGACACAAATGAACTTATTGGATGCACAAGATTAGTTAAAAACCCTAATTGGACAAGAATAAGCCTTGGGAGGACGAAAATGACATAAATGTTCATCCAATGACACAAACACACCTATTGGATGCACAAGATTGGTTAAAAACCCTAACTTGACAAGAATAAGCCTAGGGAGGACGAAAATGACCTAAATGTTCATCCAATGACACAAACACACCTATTGGATGCACAAGATTGGTTAAAAACCCTAATTGGACAACAATAAGCCTAGGGAGGATGAAAATGACCTAAATGTTCATCTAATGACACAAACACACCTATTGGATACACAAGATTGGTTAAAAACCCTAATTGCACAAAACTAAGCCTAGGGAGGACGAAAATGACCTAAATGTTCATCAATTGACACAAATGAACTTATTGGATGCACAAGATTGCTTAAAACCCTAATGGGACAAGAATAAGACTAAGGAGGACGAAAATGACCTAAATGTTCATCCAATGACACAAACACACCTATTGGATGCACAAGATTGGTTAGAAACCCTAATTGAACAAGAATAAGCCTAGGGAGGACGAAAATGACCTAAATGTTCATCCAATGACACAAATGAACTTATTGGATGCACAAGATTGCGTAAAAACCCTAATTGGACAAGAATAAGCCTAGGGAGGACGAAAATGACCTAAATGTTCATCCAATGACACAAATGAACTTATTGGATGCACAAGATTGGTTAAAAACCCTAATTGGACAAGAATAAGCCTTGGGAGGACGAAAATGACATAAATGTTCATCCAATGACACAAATACGCCTATTGGATGCACAAGAATGGTTAAAAACCCTAACTGGACAAGAATAAGCCTAGGGCGGTCAAAAATGACCTAAATGTTCATCCAATGACACAAATGAACTTATTGGATGCACAAGATTGGTTAAAAACCCTAATTGGACAAGTATAAGCCTAGGGAGGACGAAAATGACCTAAATGTTCATCCAATGACACAAACACACCTATTGGATGCACAAGATTGGTTAAAAACCCTAATTGGACAACAATAAGCCTAGAGAGGATGAAAATGACCTAAATTATCATCTAATGACACAAACACACCTATTGGATGCACAAGATTGGTTAAAAACCCTAATTGCACAAAACTAAGCCTAGGGAGGACAAAAATGACCTAAATGTTCATCCAATGACACAAATGAACTTATTGGATACACAAGATTGCTTAAAACCCTAATTGGACAAGAATAAGACTAGGGAGGACGAAAATAACCTAAATGTTCATCCAATGACACAAACACACCTATTGGATGCACAAGATTGGTTAGAAACACTAATTGAACAAGAATAAGCCTAGGGTGGACGAAAATGACCTAAATGTTCATCCAATGACACAAATGAACTAATTGGATGCACAAGATTGGTTAAAAACCCTAATTGGACAAGAATAAGCCTAGGGAGGACGAAAATGACCTAAATGTTCATCCAATGACACAAATGAACTTATTGGATGCACAAGATTGGTTAAAAACCCTAATTGGACAAGAATAAGCCTTGGGAGGACGAAAATGACCTAAATGTTCATCCAATGACACAAACACACCTATTGGATGCACAAGATTGGTTAGAAACCCTAATTGGACAAGAATAAGCCTAGGAAGGACGAAAATGACCTTAATGTTAATCCAATGACACAAATGAACTTATTGGATGCACAAGATTGGTTAAAAACCCTAATTGGAAAAGAATAAGCCTAGGGAGGACGAAAATGACCTAAATGTTCATCCAATGACACAAACACACCTATTGGATGCACAAGATTGGTTAAAAACCCTAATTGGACAAGAATAAGCCTAGGGAGGACGAAAATGACCTAAATGTTCATCCAATGACACAAATGAACTTATTGGATGCATAAGATTGGTTAAAAACCCTAATTGGAAAAGAATAAGCTTAGGGTTGACGAAAATGACCTAATTGTTCATCCAATGACACAAATGAACTTATTGGATGCACATGATTGGTTAAAAACCCTAATTGGACAAGAATAAGCCTAGGGAGGACGAAAATGACCTAAATGTTAATCCAATGACACAAATGAACTTATTGGATGCACAAGATTGCTTAAAACCCTAGTTGGACAAGAATAAGCGTAGGGAGGACAAAAATGACCTAAATGTTCATCCAATGACACAAACACACCTATTGGATGCACAAGATTGGTTAAAAACCCTAATTGCACAAGAATAAGCCTAGGGAGGGCGAAAATGACCTAAATGTTAATCCAATGACACAAATGAACTTATTGGATGCACAAGATTGGTTAAAAACCCTAATTGGACAAGAATAAGCCTAGGGAGGACGAAAATAACCTAAATGTTCATCAAATGACTAAACACACCTATTGGATGCACAAGATTGGTTAGAAACCCTAATTGAACAAGAATAAGCCTAGGGAGGACGAAAATGACCTAAATGTTCACCCAATGACACAAATGAACTTATTGGATGCACTAGATTGGTTAAAAACCCTAATTGGACAAGAATAAGCCTATGGAGGACGAAAATGACCTAAATGTTCATCCAATGACACAAACACACCTATTGGATGCATAAGATTGGTTAAAAACACTAATTGGACAAGAATAAGCATAGGGAGGACGAAAACGACCTAAATGTTAATCCAATGACACAAATGAACTTATTGGATGCACAAGATTGGTTAAAAAACCCTAATTGGACAAGAATAAGCCTAGGGAGGACGAAAATGACCTAAATGTTCATCCAATGACACAAACACACCTATTGGATGCACAAGATTGGTTAGAAACCCTAATTGGACAAGAATAAGCCTAGGGAGGACGAAAATGACCTAAATGTTAATCCAATGACACAAATGAACTTATTGGATGCACAAGATTGGTTAAAAACCCTAATTGGACAACAATAAGCCTAGAGAGGACGAAAATGACCTAAATGTTCATCTAATGACACAATTGAACTTATTGGATGCACAAGATTGGTTAAAAACCCTAATTGGACAAGAATAAGCCTAGGGAGGACGAAAATGACCTAAATGTTCATCCAATGACACAAACACACCTATTGGATGCACAAGATTGGTTAGAAACCCTAATTGGACAAGAATAAGCCTAGGGAGGACGAAAATGACCTAAATGTTAATCCAATGACACAAATGAACTTATTGGATGCACAAGATTGGTTAAAAACCCTATTTGGACAAGAATAAGCGTAGGGAGGACGAAAATGACCTAAATGTTCATCCAATGACACAAACACACCTATTGGATGCACAAGATTGGTTAAAAACCCTAATTGGACAAGAATAAGCCTAGGGAGGACGAAAATGACCTAAATGTTCATCCAATGACACAAACACACCTATTGGATGCACAAGATTGGTTAAAAACCCTAATTGGACAAGAATAAGCCTAGGGAGGACGAAAATGACCTAAATGTTCATCCAATGACACAAATGAACTTATTGGATGCACAAGATTGCTTAAAAACCCTAATTGGATAAGAATACGCCAAGGGAGGACGAAAATGACCTAAATGTTCATCCAATGACACAAATGAACTTATTGGATGCACAAGATTGCTTAAAAACCCTAATTGGACAAGAATAAGCCTAGGGAGGACGAAAATGACCTAAATGTTCATCCAATGACACAAACACACCAATTGGATGCACAAGATTGGTTAAAAACCCTAACTGGACAAGAATAAGCCTAGGGAGAACGAAAATGACTTAAATCTTAATCCAATGACACAAATGAACTTATTGGATGCACAAGATTGGTTAAAAACCCTAATTGGACAAGAATAAGCCTTGGGAGGACGAAAATGACCTAAATGTTCATCCAATGACACAAATGAACTTATTGGATGTACAAGATTGGTTAAAAACCCTAATTGGACAAGAATAAGCCTTGGGAGGACGAAAATGACCTAAATGTTCATCCAATGACACAAACACACCTATTGGATGCACAAGATTGGTTAGAAACCCTAATTGGACAAGAATAAGCCTAGGGAGGACGAAAATGACCTAAATGTTAATCCAATGACACAAATGAACTTATTGGATGCACAAGATTGGTTAAAAACCCTAATTGGACAAGAATAAGCCTAGGGAGGACGAAAATAACCTAAATGTTCATCAAATGACTAAACACACCTATTGGATGCACAAGATTGGTTAGAAACCCTAATTGGACAATAATAAGCCTAGGAAGGACGAAAATGACCTAAATGTTCACCCAAAGACACAAATGAACTTATTGGATGCACAAGATTGGTTAAAAACCCTAATTGGACAAGAATAAGCCTAGGGAGGACGAAAATGACCTAAATGTTCATCCAATGACACAAACACACCTATTGGATGCACAAGATTGGTTAGAAACCCTAATTGGACAAGAATAAGCCTAGGGAGGACGAAAATGACCTAAATGTTAATCCAATGACACAAATGAACTTATTGGATGCACAAGATTGGTTAAAAACCCTAGTTGGACAAGAATAAGCCTAGGGAGGACGAAAATAACCTAAATGTTCATCAAATGACTAAACACACCTATTGGATGCACAAGATTGGTTAAAAACCCTAATTGGACAAGAATAAACCTAGGAAGGACGAAAATGACCTAAATGTTCACCCAATGACACAAATGAACTTATTGGATGCACAAGATTGGTTAAAAACCCTAATTGGACAAGAATAAGCCTAGCGGGGACGAAAATGACCTAAATGTTCATCCAATGACACAAACACACCTATTGGATGCACAAGATTGGTTAGAAACCCTAATTGGACAAGAATAAGCCTAGGGAGGACGAAAATGACCTAAATGTTAATCCAATGACACAAATGAACTTATTGGATGCACAAGATTGCTTAAAACCCTAATTTGACAAGAATAAGACTAGGGAGGACGATAATAACCTAAATGTTCATCCAATGACACAAACACACCTATTGGATGCACAAGATTGGTTAGAAACCCTAATTGGACAAGAATAAGCCTTGGGAAGACGAAAATGACCTAAATGTTCATCCAATGACACAAATGAATTTATTGGATGCACAAGATTGGTTAAAAACCCTAATTGGACAAGAATAAGCCTAGGGAGGACGAAAATGACCTAAATGTTCATCCAATGACACAAACACACCTATTGGATGCACAAGATTGGTTAGAAACCCTAATTGGACAAGAATAAGCCTAGGGAGGACGAAAATGACCTAAATGTTAATCCAATGACACAAATGAACTTATTGGATGCACAAGATTGCTTAAAACCCTAATTTGACAAGAATAAGACAAGGGAGGACGATAATAACCTAAATGTTCATCCAATGACACAAACACACCTATTGGATGCACAAGATTGGTTAGAAATCCTAATTGGACAAGCATAAGCCTAGGGAGGACGAAAATGACCTAAATGTTAATCCAATGACACAAATGAACTTATTGGATGCACAAGATTGGTTAAAAACCCTAATTGGACAAGAATAAGCCTAGGGAGGACGAAAATGACCTAAATGTTCATCCAATGACACAAACACACCTATTGGATGCACAAGATTGGTTAGAAACCCTAATTGGACAAGAATAAGCCTAGCGAGGACGAAAATGACCTAAATATTCATCCAATGACACAAATGAACTTATTGGATGCACAAGATTGCTTAAAACCCTAATTGGACAAGAATAAGACTAGGGAGGACGAAAATGACCTAAATGTTCATCCAATGGCACAAACACACCTATTGGATGCACAAGATTGGTTAGAAACCCTAATTGGGCAAGAATAAGCCTTGGGAGGACGAAAATGACCTAAATGTTCATCCGATGACACAAATGAACTTATTGGATGCACAAGATTGGTTAAAAACCCTAATTGGACAAGAATAAGCCTAGGGAGGACGAAAATGACCTAAATGTTCATCCAATGACACAAACACACCTATTGGATGCACAAGATTGGTTAGAAACCCTAATTGGACAAGAATAAGCCTAGGGAGGACGAAAATGACCTAAATGTTAATCCAATGACACAAATGAACTTATTGGATGCACAAGATTGCTTAAAACCCTAATTGGATAAGAATAAGACTAGGGAGGACGAAAATGACCTAAATGTTCATCCAATGACACAAACACACCTATTGGATGCACAAGATTGGTTAAAAACCCTAGTTGGACAAGAATAAGCTTTGGGAGGACGAAAATGACATAAATGTTCATCCAATGACACAAATGAACTTATTGGTTGCACAAGATTAGTTAAAAACACTAATTGGACAAGAATAAGCCTAGGTAGGACGAAAATGACCTAAATGTTCATCCAATGACACAATGAACTTATTGGATGCACAAGATTGGTTAAAAACCCTAATTGGACAAGAATAAGCCTAGGGAGGACGAAAATGACCTAAATGTTCATCCAATGACACAAACACACCTATTGGATGCACAAGATTGGTTAAAACCCCTAAATGGACAAGAATAAGCCTAGGGAGGACGAAAATGACCTAAATGTTCATCCAATGACACAAACACACCTATTGGATACACAAGATTGGTTAAAAAGCCTAACTGGACAAGAATAAGCCTAGGGAGGACGAAAATGACTTAAATCTTAATCCAATGACACAAATGAACTTATTGGATGCACAAGATTGCTTAAAACCCTAATTGGATAAGAATAAGCCTTGGGAGGACGAAAATGACCTAAATGTTAATCAAATGACACAAACACACCTATTGGATGCACAAGATTGGTTAAAAACCCTAATTGGACAACAATAAGCCTAGGGAGGATGAAAATGACCTAAATGTTCATCTAATGACACAAACACACCTATTGGATGCACAAGATTGGTTAAAAACCCTAATTGCACAAAACTAAGCCTAGGGAGGACGAAAATGACCTAAATGTTCATCCAATGACACAAATGAACTTATTGGATGCACTAGATTGCTTAAAACCCTAATGGGACAAGAATAAGACTAGGGAGGACGAAAATGACCTAAATGTTCATCCAATGACACAAATGAACTTATTGGATGCACAAGATTGGTTAAAAACCCTAATTGGACAAGAATAAGCCTAGGGTGGACGAAAATGACATAAATGTTCATCTAATGTCTCAAATGAACTTATTGGATGCACAAGATTGGTTAAAAACCCTAATTGGACAAGAATAAGCCTAGGGAGGACGAAAATGACCTAAATGTTCATCCAATGACACAAATGAACTTATTGGATGCACAAGATTGGTTAAAAACCTTAATTGGACAAGAATAAGCCTAGGGAGGACGAAAATGACCTAAATGTTCATCCAATGACACAAATGAACTTATTGGAAGCACAAGATTGCTTAAAACCCTAATTGGACAAGAAGAAGACTAGGGAGGACGAAAATGACCTAAATGTTCATCCAATGACACAAACACACCTATTGGATGCACAAGATTGGTTAGAAACCCTAATTGGACAAGAATAAGCCTAGGGAGGACGAAAATGACCTAAATGTTCATCCAATGACACAAACACACCTATTGGATGCACAAGATTGGTTAAAAAGCCTAACTGGACAAGAATAAGCCTAGGGAGGACGAAAATGACTTAAATCTTAATCCAATGACACAAATGAACTTATGGGATGCACAAGATTGCTTAAAACCCTAATTGGATAAGAATAAGCCTTGGGAGGACGAAAATGACCTAAATGTTCATCAAATGACACAAACACACCTATTGGATGCACAAGATTGGTTAAAAACCCTAATTGGACAACAATAAGCCTAGGGAGGATGAAAATGACCTAAATGTTCATCTAATGACACAAACACACCTATTGGATGCACAAGATTGGTTAAAAACCCTAATTGCACAAAACTAAGCCTAGGGAGGACGAAAATGACCTAAATGTTCATTCAATGACACAAATGAACTTATTGGATGCACAAGATTGCTTAAAACCCTAATGGGACAAGAATAAGACTAGGGAGGACGAAAATGACCTAAATGTTCATCCAATGACACAAATGAACTTATTGGATGCACAAGATTGGTTAAAAACCCTAATTGGACAAGAATAAGCCTAGGGTGGATGAAAATGACCTAAATGTTCATCCAATGTCACAAATGAACTTATTGGATGCACAAGATTGGTTAAAAACCCTAATTGGACAAGAATAAGCCTAGGGAGGACGAAAATGACCTAAATGTTCATCCAATGACACAAATGAACTTATTGGATGCACAAGATTGGTTAAAAACCCTAATTGGACAAGAATAAGCCTAGGGAGGACGAAAATGACCTAAATGTTCATCCAATGACACAAATGAACTTATTGGATGCACAAGATTGCTTAAAACCCTAATTGGACAAGAATAAGACTAGGGAGGACGAAAATGACCTAAATGTTCATCCAATGACACAAACACACCTATTGGATGCACAAGATTGGTTAAAATCCCTAGTTGGACAAGAATAAGCTTTGGGAGGACGAAAATGGCATAAATGTTCATCCAATGACACAAATGAACTTATTGGATGCACAAGATTAGTTAAAAACACTAATTGGACAAGAATAAGCCTAGGGTGGAAGAAAATGACCTAAATGTTCATCCAATGACACAAATGAACTTATTGGATGCACAAGATTGGTTAAAAACCCTAATTGGACAAGAATAAGCCTAGGGAGGACGAAAATGACCTAAATGTTCATCCAATGACACAAATGAACTTATTGGATGCACAAGATTGGTTAAAAACCCTAATTGGACAAGAATAAGCCTAGGGAGGACGAAAATGACCTAAATGTTCATCCAATGACACAAATACACCTATTGGATGCACAAGATTGGTTAGAACCCCTAATTGGACAAAAATAAGCCTAGGGAGGACGAAAATGACCTAAATGTACATCCAATGACAGAAATGAACTTATTGGATGCACAAGATTGCTTAAAAACCCTAATTGGACAAGAATAAGCCTAGGGAGGAAGAAAATGACCTAAATGTTCATCCAATGACACAAATGAACTTATTGGATGCACAAGATTGGTTAAAAACCCTAATTGGACAAGAATAAGCCTACGGAGGACGAAAAGGACCTAAATGTTCATCCAATGACACAAATGAACTTACTGGATGCACAAGATTGGTTAAAAACCCTAATCGGACAAGAATAAGCCTAGGGAGGACGAAAATGACCTAAATGTTCGTCCAATGACACAAACACACCAATTGGATGCACAAGATTGCATAAAAACCCTAATTGGACAAGAATAAGCCTAGGGAGGACGAAAATGACCTAAATGTTCGTCCAATGACACAAACACACCTATTGGATGCACAAGATTGCATAAAAACCCTAATTGGACAAGAATAAGCCTAGGTGATATGATCTTACTAGTCATGGTTTACTTTAAGGATCGTTCTAGGTTGGAAACTTACAAATTTGAGTGAAAATCCCGTAAAGCTGCAGAATGCAATAAACGGCGCTGCAAAACTCCGATTCGGCCGATTCCAAAACGAGGTGAAAGATGACATTCTGAAACGCAAGTTAGGCTTTAGAATCACCGAAAACCAATATATAGAACTCGAGATATGAACGCAGGTTACTGATCACAAAAATTGGAAGAATTGGAGTATTAGGGTTTAATGTAAAGGAAACTCAATATTATTATTCAACAAACGAATCAAGAACAGAATGGCGCCACAATCTAGGGATTGATAAGCCAAAAAGAACGCCACAAGGATTAACAACCTTGATAAGTTCAAAGTGAATTCTTTCAAGAACTCTAGAGAGCAAAGCCTCACAAAATTAATATTCAAAATCTGCCTTAAGAAAAATAAGGGTTTGCCTTTTATAATGGCAACTCCTAAAAAGTTCTCTAAATTTGGCCCAACTGAAATTTTAAAGTTACACCCAAATTTCTTATTAATTTAGTCTATTAATTTAAGTAAAACTAATATTAAAATTTGATAACACATAAATGCCGCCTTCATTCCTTAACTTCTTCAATTTGGGTTAAGCAATTGACAATCTTGGGCTTCAATTCTTCATGAGTTGTACTTGCTTCAAATAAAGTGGCTATCAAGTTATTTAGAACCTCCTTCGCCTTCTTTGACCTTGCTCTTGTCATTGGGGTTCCAAGACCTTGAATATCCTCTAGGCTTTCTTTGTTGGTTATGCATTTTATGTCCTCATCACTAGGGAGGACGAAAATGACCTAAATGTTCATCCAATGACACAAATGAACTTATTGGATGCACAAGATTGGTTAAAAACCCTAATTGGACAAGAATAAGCCTAGGGAGGACGAAAATGACCTAAATGTTCATCCAATGACACAAATGAACTTATTGGATGCACAAGATTGGTTAAAAACCCTAATTGGACAAGAATAAGCCTAGGGAGGACGAAAATGACCTAAATGTTCATCCAATGGCACAAACACACCTATTGGCTGCACAAGATTCGTTAGAAACCCTAATTGGACAAGAATAAGCCTAGGGAGGACGAAATTGACCTAAATGTGCATCCAATGACACAAACACACACATTGATTGCACAAGAATGCTTAAAACCCTAATTGGACAAGAATAAGACTAGGGAGGACGAAAATGACCTAAATGTTCATCCAATGACACAAACACACCTATTGGATGCACAAGATTGGTTAGAAACCCTAATTGGACAAGAATAAGCATAGGGAGGACGAAAATGACCTAAATGTTAATCCAATGACACAAATGAACTTATTGGATGCACAAGATTGCTTAAAACCCTAATTGGACAAGAATAAGACTAGGGAGGACGAAAATGACCTAAATGTTCATCCAATGACACAAACACACCTATTGGATGCACAAGATTGTTTAGAAACCATAATTGAACAAGAATAAGCCTAGGGAGGACGAAAATGACCTAAATATTCATCCAATGAAACAAATGAACTTATTGGATTCACAAGATTGCTTAATAACCGTAATTGGACAAGAATAAGCCTAGGGAGAACGAAAATGACCTAAATGTTCATCCAATGACACAAATGAACTTATTGGATGCACAAGATTGATTAAAAACCCTAATTGGACAAGAATAAGCCTAGGGAGGACGAAAATGACCTAAATGTTCATCCAATGACACAAATGAACTTATTGGATGCACAAGATTGCTTAAAACCCTAATTGGACAAGAATAAGACTAGGGAGGACGAAAATGACCTAAATGTTCATCCAATGACACAAACACACCTATTGGATGCACAAGATTGGTTAGAAACCATAATTGAACAAGAATAAGCCTAGGGAGGACGAAAATGACTTAAATCTTAATCCAATGACACAAATGAACTTATTGGATGCACAAGATTGCTTAAAACCCTAATTAACCAAGAATAAGACTAGGGAGGACGAAAATGACCTAAATGTTCATCCAATGAGACACAAACACACCTATTGGATGCACAAGAATTGTTAGAAACCCTTATTGGACAAGAATAAGCCTAGGGAGGACGAAAATGATCTAAATGTTCATCCAATGACACAAATGAACTTATTGGATGCACAAGATTGCTTAAAAACCCTAATTGGACAAGAATAAGCCTAGGGAGGACGAAAATGACCTAAATGTTCATCCAATGACACAAATGAACTTATTGGATGCACAAGATTGGTTAAAAACCCTAATTGGACAAGAATAAGCCTTGGGAGGACGAAAATGACCTAAATGTTCATCCAATGACACAAATGAACTTTTTGGATGCACAAGATTGGTTAAAAACCCTAATTGGACAAGAATTAGCCTAGGGTGGGCGAAAATGACCTAAATGTTTATCCAATGACACAATTGAACTTATTGGATGCACAAGATTGGTTAAAAACCCTAATTGGACAAGAATAAGCCTAGGGAGGACGAAAATGACCTAAATGTTCATCCAATGACACAAACACACCTATTGGATGCCCAAGATTGGTTAGAAACCCTAATTGGACAAGAATAAGCGTAGGGAGGACGAAAATGACCTAATTGTCCATCCAATGACACAAATGAACTTATTGGATGCACAAGATTGGTTAAAAACCCTAAATGGATAGAATATGCCTAGGGAGGACGAAAATGACCTAAATGTTAATCCAATGACACAAACTCACCTATTGGATACCCAAGATTGGTTAGAAACCCTAATTGGACAAGAATAAGCGTAGGGAGGACGAAAATGACCTAAATGTTCATCCAATGACACAAATGAACTTATTGGATGCACAAGATTGGTTAAAAACCCTAATTGGACAAGAATAAGCCTAGGGAGGACGAAAATGACCTAAATGTTCGTCCAATGCCACAAATGAACTTATTGGATGCACAAGATTGGTTAAAAACCCTAATTGGACAAGAATAAGCCTAGGGAGGACGAAAATGACCTAAATGTTAATCCAATGACACAAATGAACTTATTGGATGCACAAGATTGGTTTAAAACCCTAATTGGACAAGAATAAGCCTAGGGAGGACGAAATGACCTAAATGTTCATCCGATGACACAAACACACCTATTGGATGCACAAGATTGGTTAAAAACCCTAATTGGACAAGAATAAGCCTATGGAGGATGAAAATGACCTAAATATTCATCCAAAGACACAAATGAACTTATTGGATGCACAAGATTGGTTAAAAACCCTAATTGGACAAGAATAAGCCTAGGGTGGACGAAAATGACCTAATTGTTCATCCAATGTCACAAATGAACTTATTGGATGCACAAGATTGGTTAAAAACCCTAATTGGACAAGAATAAGCCTAGGGAGGACGAAAATGACCTAAATGTTCATCCAATGACACAAATGAACTTATTGGATGCACAAGATTGCTTAAAACCCTAATTGGACAAGAATAAGACTAGGGAGGACGAAAATGACCTAAATGTTCATCCAATGACACAAACACACCTATTGGATGCATAAGATTGGTTAGAATCCCTAATTGGACAAGAATAAGCCTAGGGAGGACGAAAATGACCTAAATGTTCATCCAATGATACAAATGAACTTATTGAATGCACAAGATTGCTTAAAACCCTAATTGGACAAGAATAAGACTAGGGAGGACGAAAATGACCTAAATGTTCATCCAATGACACAAACACACCTATTGGATGCACAAGATTGGTTAAAAACCCTAGTTGGACAAGAATAAGCTTTGGGAGGATGAAAATGACATAAATGTTCATCCAGTGACACAAATGAACTTATTGGATGCACAAGATTAGTTAAAAACACTAATTGGACAAGAATAAGCCTAGGGTGGACGAAAATGACCTAAATGTTCATCCAATGACACAAATGAACTTATTGGATGCACAAGATTGGTTAAAAACCCTAATTGGACAAGAATAAGCCTAGGGAGGACGAAAATGACCTAAATGTTCATCCAATGACACAAACACACCTATTGGATGCACAAGATTGGTTAAAAACCCTAATTGGACAAGAATAAGCCTAGGGAGGACGAAAATGACCTAAATGTTCATCCAATGACACAAACACACCTATTGGATGCACAAGATTGGTTAAAAAGCCTAACTGGACGAGAATAAGCCTAGGGAGGACGAAAATGACTTAAATCTTAATCCAATGACACAAATGAACTTATTGGATGCACAAGATTGCTTAAAACCCTAATTGGATAAGAATAAGCCTTGGGAGGACGAAAATGACCTAAATGTTCATCAAATGACACAAACACACCTATTGGATGCACAAGATTGGTTAAAAACCCTAATTGGACAACAATAAGCCTAGGGAGGATGAAAATGACCTAAATGTTCATCCAATGACACAAACAAAACTATTGGATGCACAAGATTGCTTAAAAACCCTAATTGGACAAGAATAAGCCTAGGGAGGACGAAAATGACCTAAATGTTCATCCAATGACACAAATGAACTTATTGGATGCACAAGATTGCTTAAAAACCCTAATTGGACAAGAATAAGCCTAGGGAGGACGAAAATGACCTAAATGTTCATCCAATGACACAAATACACCTATTGGATGCACAAGATTGGTTAGAAACCCTAATTGGACAAGAATAAGACAAGGGAGGACGAAAATGACCTAAATGTTCATCCAATGACACAAACACACTTATTGGATGCACAAGATTGGTTAAAAACCATAATTGGACAAGAATAAGCCTAGGGAGGACGAAAATGACCTAAATGTTCATCCAATGACACAAATGAACTTATTGGATGCACAAGATTGCTTAAAAACCCTAATTGGACAAGAATAAGCCTAGGGAGGACGAAAATGACCTAAATGTTCATCCAATGACACAAATGAACTTATTGGATGCACAAGATTGCTTAAAAACCCTAATTGGACAAGAATAAGCCTAGGGAGGACGAAAATGACCTAAATGTTCATCCAATGACACAAATGAACTTATTGGATGCACAAGATTGCTTAAAACCCTAATTGGACAAGAATAAGACTAGGGAGGACGAAAATGACCTAAATGATCATCCAATGACACATACACACCTATTTGATGCACAAGATTGGTTAGAAACCCTAATTGAACAAGAATAAGCCTAGGGAGGACGAAAATGACTTAAATCTTAATCCAATGACACAAATGAACTTATTGGATGCACAAGATTGCTTAAAACCCTAATTGGACAAGAATAAGACTAGGGAGGACGAAAATGACCTAAATGTTCATCCAATGACACAAACACACCTATTGGATGCACAAGATTGGTTAAAAACCCTAATTGGACAACAATAAGCCTAGGGAGGATGAAAATGACCTAAATGTTCATCTAATGACACAAACACACCTATTGGATGCACAAGATTGGTTAAAAACACTAATTGCACAAAACTAAGCCTAGTGAGGACGAAAATAACCTAAATGTTCATCCAATGACACAAATACACCTATTGGATGCACAAGATTGATTAGAAACCCTAATTGAACAAGAATAAGCCTAGGGAGGACGAAAATGACTTAAATCTTAATCCAATGACACAAATGAACTTATTGGATGCACAAGATTGCTTAAAACCCTAATTGGACAAGAATAAGACTAGGGAGGACGAAAATGACCTAAATGTTCATCCAATGACACAAACACACCTATTGGATGCACAAGATTGGTTAAAAACCCTAATTGGACAACAATAAGCCTAGGAAGGATGAAAATGACCTAAATGTTCATCTAATGACACAAACACACCTATTGGATGCACAAGATTGGTTAGAAACCCTAATTGAACAAGAATAAGCCTAGGGAGGACGAAAATGACCTAAATGTTCATCCAATGACACAAATGAACTTATTGGATGCACAAGATTGCTTAAAACCCTAATTGGACAAGAATAACACTAGGGAGGATGAAAATGACCTAAATGTTCATCCAATGCACAAATGAACTTATTGGATGCACAAGATTGGTTAAAAACCCTAATTGGACAAGAATAAGCCTTGGGAGGACGAAAATGACCTAAATGTTCATCCAATGACACAAATGAACTTATTGGATGCACAAGATTGCTTAAAACCATAATTGGACAAGAATAAGACTAGGGACGACGAAAATGACCTAAATGTTCATCCAATGACACAAACACACCTATTGGATGCACAAGATTTGTTTGAAACCCTAATTGAACAAGAATAAGCCTAGGGAGGACGAAAACGACTTAAATCTTAATCCAATGACACAAATGAACTTATTGGACGCACAAGATTGCTTAAAACCCTAATTGGACAAGAATAAGACTAGGGAGGACGAAAATGACCTAAATGTTCATCCAATGACACAAACACACCTATTGGATGCACAAGATTGGTTAAAAACCCTAATTGGACAACAATAAGCCTAGGGAGGATGAAAATGACCTAAATGTTCATCTAATGACACAAACACACCTATTGGATGCACAAGATTGGTTAAAAACCCTAATTGGACAAGAATAAGCCAAGGGAGGACGAAAATGACCTAAATGTTCATCCAATGACACAAATGAACTTATTGGATGCACAAGATTGGTTAAAAACCCTAATTGGACAAGAATAAGCCTTGGGAGGACGAAAATGACCTAAATGTTCATCCAATGACACAAATGAACTTATTGGATGCAAAAGATTGCTTAAAACCCTAATTGGACAAGAATAAGACTAGGGAGGACGAAAATGACCTAAATGTTCATCCAATGACACAAACACACCTATTGGATGCACAAGATTGGTTAAAAACCCTAGTTGGACAAGAATAAGCTTAGGGAGGACGAAAATGACATAAATGTTCATCCAATGACACAAATGAACTTATTGGATGCACAAGATTAGTTAAAAACACTAATTGGACAAGAATAAGCCTAGGGTGGACGAAAATGACCTAAATGTTCATCCAATGACACAAATGAACTTATTGGATGCACAAGATTGGTTAAAAACCCTAATTGGACAAGAATAAGCCTAGGGAGGACGAAAATGACCTAAATGTTCATCCAATGACACAAACACACCTATTGGATGCACAAGATTGGTTAGAAACCCTAATTGGACAAGAATAAGCCTAGAGAGGATGAAAGTGAACTAAATATTCATCCAATGACACAAATGAACTTATTGGATGCACAAGATTGCTTAAAACCCTAATTGGACAAGAATAAGCCTAGGGAGGACGAAAATGACCTAAATGTTAATCCAATGACACAAATGAACTTATTGGATGCACAAGATTGGTTAAAAACCCTAATTGGACAAGAATAAGCCTAGGGAGGACGAAAATAACCTAAATGTTCATCCAATGACTAAACACACCTATAGGATGCACAAGATTGGTTAGAAACCCTAATTGGACAAGAATAAGCCTAGGGAGGACGAAAACGACCTAAATGTTCACCCAATGACACAAATGAACTTATTGGATGCACAAGATTGGTTAAAAACCCTAATTGGACAAGAATAAGCCTAGGGAGGACGAAAATGACCTAAATGTTCATCCAATGACACAAACACACCTATTGGATGCACAAGATTGGTTAAACACCCTAATTGGACAAGAATAACCATAGGGAGGACGAAAATGACCTAAATGTTCATCAAATGACACAAACACACCTATTGGATGCACCAGATTGGTTAAAAACCCTAATTGGAAAAGAATAAGCCTTGGGAGGACGAAAATGACCTAAATGTTTATCCAATGACACAAATGAACTTATTGGATGCACAAGATTGGTTAAAAACCCTAATTGGACAAGAATAAGCCTAGGGAGGACGAAAATGACCTAAATGTTCATCCAATGACACAAACACACCTATTGGATGCACAAGATTGGTTAAAAACCCTAATTGCACAAAACTAAGCCTAGGGAGGACGAAAATGACATAAATGTTCATCCAATGACACAAATGAACTTATTGGATGCACAAGATTGCTTAAAAACCCTAATTGGACAACAAAAAGCCTAGGGAGGATGAAAATGACCTAAATATTCATCCAATGACACAAACACACCTATTGGATGCACAAGATTGGTTAAAAACCCTAACTTGACAAGAATAAGCCTAGGGAGGACGAAAATGACTTAAATCTTAATCCAATGACACAAATGAACTTATTGGATGCACAAGATTGCTTAAAAACCCTAATTGGACAACAATAAGCCTAGGGAGGATGAAAATGACCTAAATGTTCATCCAATGACACAAACACACCTATTGGATGCACAAGATTGGTTAAAAACCCTAACTTGACAAGAATAAGCCTAGGGAGGACGAAAATGACTTAAATCTTAATCCAATGACACAAATGAACTTATTGGATGCACAAGATTGCTTAAAACCCTAATTGGATAAGAATAAGCCTTGGGAGGACGAAAATGACCTAAATGTTCATCGAATGACACAAACACACCTATTGGATGCACAAGATTGGCATAAAACCCTAATTGGACAAGAATAAGACTAGGGAGGACGAAAATGACCTAAATGTTCATCCAATGACACAAACACACCTATTGGATGCACAAGATTGGTTAAAAACCCTAATTGGACAAGAATAAGCCTAGGGAGGACGAAAATGACCTAAATGTTCATCCAATGACACAAATGAACTTATTGGATGCACAAGATTGCTTAAAAACCCTAATTGGACAAGAATAAGCCTAGGGAGGACGAAAATGACCTATATGTTCATCCAATGACAAAAATGAACTTATTGGATGCACAAGATTGCTTAAAAACCCTAATTGGACAAGAATAAGCCTAGGGAGGACGAAAATGACCTAAATGTTCATCCAATGACACAAATGAACTTATTGGATGCACAAGATTGCTTAAAACCCTAATTGGACAAGAATAAGACTAGGAAGGACGAAAATGACCTAAATGTTAATCCAATGACACAAATACACCTATTGGATGCAAAAGATTGGTTAGAAACCCTAATTGGACAAGAATAAGCCTAGGGAGGACGAAAATGACCTAAATGTTCATCCAATGACACAAATGAACTTATTGGATGCACAAGATTGCTTAAAAACCCTAATTGGACAAGAATAAGCCTAGGGAGGACGAAAATGACCTAAATGTTCATCCAATGACACAAATGAACTTATTGGATGCACAAGATTGCTAAAAACCCTAATTGGACAAGAATAAGCCTAGGGAGGACGAAAATGACCTAAATGTTCATCCAATGACACAAATGAACTTATTGGATGCACAAGATTGGTTAGAAACCCTAATTGGACAAGAATAAGCCTAGGGAGGACGAAAATGACCTAAATGTTCATCCAATGACACAAATGAACTTATTGGATGCACAAGATTGCTTAAAACCCTAATGGGACAAGAATAAGACTAGGGAGGACGAAAATGACCTAAATGTTCATCCAATGACACAAATGAACTTATTGGATGCACAAGATTGGTTAAAAACCCTAATTGGACAAGAATAAGCCTAGGGTGGACGAAAATGACCTAAATGTTCATCCAATGTCACAAATGAACTTATTGGATGCACAAGATTGGTTAGAAACCCTAATTGGACAAGAATAAGCCTAGGGAGGACGAAAATGACCTAAATGTTCATCCAATGACACAAACACACCTATTGGATGCCCAAGACTGGTTAAAAACCCTAGTTCGACAAGAATAAGCTTTGGGAGGATGAAAATGACATAAATGTTCATCCAATGACAAAAATGAACTTATTGGATGCACAAGATTAGTTAAAAACACTAATTGGACAAGAATAAGCCTAGGGAGGACGAAAATGACCTAAATGTTCATCCAATGACACAAATGAACTTATTGGATGCACAAGATTGGTTAAAAACCCTAATTGGACAAGAATAAGCCTAGGGAGGACGAAAATGACCTAAATGTTCATCTAATGACACAAACACACCTATTGGATGCCCAAGATTGGTTAGAAACCCTAATTGGACAAGAATAAGCCTAGGGAGGACGAAAATGACCTAAATGTTCATCCAATGACACAAATGAACTTATTGGATGCACAAGATTGCTTAAAAACCCTAATTGGACAAGAATAAGCCTAAGGAGGACGAGAATGACCTAAATGTTCATCCAATGACACAAATGAACATATTGGATGCACAAGATTGCTTAAAACCCTAATTGGACAAGAATAAGACTAGGGAGGACGAAAATGACCTAAATGTTCTTCCAATGACACAAACACACCTATTGGATGCACAAGATTGGTTAGAAACCCTAATTGGACAAGAATAAGCCTAGGGAGGACGAAAATGACCTAAATGTTTATCCAATGACACAAATGAACTTATTGGATGCACAAGATTGCTTAAAACCCTAATTGGATAAGAATAAGACTAGGGAGGACAAAAATGACCTAAATGTTCATCCAATGACACAAACACACCTATTGGATGCACCAGATTGGTTAAAAACCCTAGTTGGACAAGAATAAGCTTTGGGAGGATGAAAATGACATAAATGTTCATCCAATGACACAAATGAACTTATTGGATGCACAAGATTAGTTAAAAACACTAATTGGACAAGAATAAGCCTAGGGTGGACGAAAATGACCTAAATGTTCATCCAATGACACAAATGAACTTATTGGATGCACAAGATTGGTTAAAAACCCTAATTGGACAAGAATAAGCCTAGGGAGGACAAAAATGACCTAAATGTTCATCCAATGACACAAATGAACTTATTGTATGCACAAGATTAGTTAAAAACCCTAATTGCACAAAACTAAGCCTAGGGAGGACGAAAATGACCTAAATGTTCATCCAATGACACAAATGAACTTATTAGATGCACAAGATTGCTTAAAACCCTAATGGGACAAGAATAAGACTAGGGAGGACGAAAATGACCTAAATGTTCATCCAATGACACAAATGAACTTATTGGATGCACAAGATTGGTTAAAAACCCTAATTGGACAAGAATAAGCCTAGGGAGGACGAAAATGACCTAAATGTTCATCCAATGACACAAATGAACTTATTGGATGCACAAGATTGGTTGAAAACCCTAATTGGACAAGAATAAGCCTAGGGAGGACGAAAATTACCTAAATGTTCATCCAATGACACAAATGAACTTATCGGATGCACAAGATTGGTTAAAAACCCTAATTGGACAAGAATAAGCTTAGGGAGGACCAAAATGACCTAAATGTTCGTCCAATGACACAAACACACCTATTGGATGCACAAGATTGCATAAAAACCCTAATTGGACAAGAATAAAACTAGGGAGGACGAAAATGACCTAAATGTTCATCCAATGACACAAATGAACTTATTGGATGCACAAGATTGGTTGAAAACCCTAATTGGACAAGAATAAGCCTAGGGAGGACGAAAATGACCTAAATGTTCATCCAATGACACAAATTAACTTATTGGATGCACAGGATTGGTTAAAAACCCTAATTGGACAAGAATAAGCCTAGGGAGGACGAAAATGACCTAAATGTTCATCCAATGACACAAATGAACTTATTGGATGCACAAGATTGGTTAAAAACCCTAATTGGACAAGAATAAGCCTAGGGAGGACGAAAATGACCTAAATGTTCATCCAATGACACAAATGAACTTATTGGATGCACAAGATTGGTTAAAAACCCTAATTGGACAAGAATAAGCCTTGGGTGGACAAAAATGACCTAAATGTTCATACAATGACACAAATGAACTTATTGGATGCACAAGATTGGTTAAAAACCCTAATTGGACAAGAATAAGCCTAGGGAGGACGAAAATGACCTAAATGTTCATCCAATGACACAAATGAACTTATTGGATGCACAAGATTGGTTAAAAACCCTAATTGGACAAGAATAAGCCTAGGGAGGACGAAAATGACCTAAATGTTCATCCAATGACACAAATGAACTTATTGGATGCACAAGATTGGTTAAAAACCCTAATTGAACAAGAATAAGCTAAGGGAGGACGAAAATGACCTAAATGTTCATCCAATGACACAAACACACATATTGGATGCACAAGATTGCTTAAAACCCTAATTGGACAAGAATAAGACTAGGGAGGACGAAAATGACCTAAATGTTCATCCAATGACACAAATGAACTTATTGGATGCACAAGATTGGTTAAAAACCCTAATTGGACAAGAATAAGCCTAGGGAGGACGAAAATGACCTAAATGTTCATCCAATGACACAAATGAACTTATTGGATGCACAAGATTGGTTGAAAACCTTAATTGGACAAGAATAAGCCTAGGGATCACGAAAATGACCTAAATGTTCCTCCAATGACACAAACACACCTATTGGATGCACAAGATTGCATAAAAACCCTAATTGGACAAGAATAAGACTAGGGAGGACGAAAATGACCTAAATGTTCATCCAATGAGACAAATGAACTTATTGGATGCACAAGATTGGTTAAAAACCCTAATTGGACGAGAATAAGTCTAGGGAGGATGAAAATGACCTAAATGTTCGTCCAATGACACAAACACACATATTGGATGCACAAGATTGCATCTAAACCCTAATTGGACAAGAATAAGACTAGGGAGGACGAAAATGACCTAAATGTTCCTCCAATGACACAAACACACCTATTGGATGCACAAGATTGCATAAAAACCCTAATTGGACAAGAATAAGACTAGGGAGGACGAAAATGACCTAAATGTTCGTCCAAGGACACAAACACACCTATTGGATGCACAAGATTGCATCAAAACCCTAATTGGAAAAGAATAAGCCTAGGGAGGACGAAAATGACCAAAATGTTCATCCAATGACACAAATGAACTTATTGGATGCACAAGATTGGTTAAAAACCCTAATTGGACAAGAATAAGCCTAGGGAGGACGAAAATGACCTAAATGTTCATCCAATGACACAAATGAACTTATTGGATGCACAAGATTGGTTAAAAACCCTAATTGGACAAGAATAAGCCTAGGGAGGACGAAAATGACCTAAATGTTCATCCAATGACACAAATGAACTTATTGGATGCACAAGATTGCTAAAAAACCCTAATTGGACAAGAATAAGCCTAGGGAGGACGAAAATGACCTAAATGTTCATCCAATGACACAAATGAACTTATTGGATGCACAAGATTGCTTAAAACCCTAATTGGACAAGAATAAGACTAGGGAGGACGAAAATGACCTAAATGTTCATCCAATGACACAAACACACCTATTGGATGCACAAGATTGGTTAAAAACCCTAGTTGGACAAGAATAAGCTTTGGGAGGATGAAAATGACATAAATGTTCATCCAATGACTCAAACGAACTTATTGGATGCACAAGATTAGTTAAAAACACTAATTGGACAAGAATAAGCCTAGGGTGGACGAAAATGACCTAAATGTTCATCCAATGACACAAATGAACTTATTGGATGCACAAGATTGGTTAAAAACCCTAATTGGACAAGAATAAGCCTAGGGAGGACGAAAATGACCTAAATGTTTATCCAATGACACAAACGAACTTATTGGATGCACAAGATTGGTTAAAAACCCTAATTGGACAAGAATAAGCCTAGGGAGGACGAAAATGACCTAAATGTTCATCCAATGACACAAACACACCTATTGGATGCACAAGATTGGTTAAAAACCCTAATTGGACAACAATAAGCCTAAGGAGGATGAAAATGACCTAAATGTTCATCTAATGACACAAACACATCTATTGGATGCACAAGATTGGTTAAAAACCCTAATTGCACAAAACTAAGCCTAGTGAGGACGAAAATAACCTAAATGTTCATCCAACGACACAAATGAACTTATTGGATGCACAAGATTGCTTAAAACCCTAATTGGACAAGAATGAGACTAGGGAGGACGAAAATGACCTAAATGTTCATCCAATGACACAAACACACCTATTGGATGCACAAGATTGGCTAGAAACCCTAATTGAACAAGAATAAGCCTAGGGAGGACGAAAATGACCTAAATGTTCATCCAATGACACAAATGAACTTATTGGATGCACAAGATTGCTTAAAAACCCTAATTGGACAAGAATAAGCATAGGGAGGACGAAAATGACCTATATGTTCATCCAATGACAAAAATGAACTTATTGGATGCACAAGATTGCTTAAAAACCCTAATTGGACAAGAATAAGCCTAGGGAGGACGAAAATGACCTAAATGTTCATCCAATGACACAAATGAACTTATTGGATGCACAAGATTGCTTAAAACCCTAATTGGACAAGAATAAGACTAGGAAGGACGAAAATGACCTAAATGTTAATCCAATGACACAAATACACCTATTGGATGCAAAAGATTGGTTAGAAACCCTAATTGGACAAGAATAAGCCTAGGGAGGACGAAAATGACCTAAATGTTCATCCAATGACACAAATGAACTTATTGGATGCACAAGATTGCTTAAAAACCCTAATTGGACAAGAATAAGCCTAGGGAGGACGAAAATGACCTAAATGTTCATCCAATGACACAAATGAACTTATTGGATGCACAAGATTGCCTAAAAACCCTAATTGGACAAGAATAAGCCTAGGGAGGACGAAAATGACCTAAATGTTCATCCAATGACACAAATACACCTATTGGATGCACAAGATTGGTTAGAAACCCTAATTGGACAAGAATAAGCTTAGGGAGGACGAAAATGACCTAAACGTTCATCCAATGACACAAACACACCTATTGGATGCACAAGATTGGTTAAAAACCCTAATTGGACAAGAATAAGCCTAGGGTGGACGAAAATGAACTAAATGTTTATCCAATGACACAAATGAACTTATTGGATGCACAAGATTTGTTAAAAACCCTAATTGGACAAGAATAAGCCTAGGGAGGACGAAAATGACCTAAATGTTCATCCAATGACACAAACACACCTATTGGATGCACAAGATTGGTTAAAAACCCTAATTGGACAAGAATAAGCCTAGGGAGGACGAAAATGACCTAAATGTTCATCCAATGACACAAATGAACTTATTGGATGCACAAGATTGGTTAAAAACCCTAATTGGACAAGAATAAGCCTAGGGCGGACGAAAATGACGTAAATGTTCATCCAATGACACAAACACACCTATTGGAGGCACAAGATTGGTTAAAAACCCTAATTGGACAAGAATAAGCCTAAGGAGGACCAAAATGACCTAAATGTTCATCCAATGACACAAATGAACTTAGTTGATGCACAAGATTGGTTAAAATCCCTAATTGGACAACAATAAGCCTAGGGAGGATGAAAATGACCTAAATGTTCATCCAATGATACAAATGAATTTATTGCATGCACAAGATTGGTTAAAAACCCTAATTGGAGAAGAATAAGCTTAGGGAGGATGAAAATGACCTAAATGTTCATCCAATGACACAAATGAACTTAGTGGACGCACAAGATTGCTTAAAAACCCTAATTGGACAAGAATAAGGCTAGGGTGGACGAAAATGACCTAAATGTTCATCCAATGACACAAATGAACTTATTGGATGCACAAGATTGGTTAAAAACCCTAATTCTACAAGAATAAGCCTAGGGAGGACGAAAATGACCTAAATGTTAATCCAATGACACAAATGAACTTATTGGATGCACAAGATTGGTTAAAAACCCTAATTGGACAAGAATAAGCCTAGGGAGGACGAAAATGACCTAAATGTTCATCCAATGACACAAACACACCTATTGGATGCACAAGATTGGTTAAAAACCCTAGTTGGACAAGAATAAGCTTTGGGAGGAGGAAAATGACATAAATGTTCATCAATGACACAAATGAACTTATTGGATGCACAAGATTAGTTAAAAACACTAATTGGACAAGAATAAGCCTAGGGTGGACGAAAATGACCTAAATGTTCATCCAATGACACAAATGAACTTATAGGATGCACAAGATTGGTTAAAACCCTAATTGGACAAGAATAAGCCTAGGGAGGACGAAAATGACCTAAATGTTCATCCAATGACACAAACACACCTATTGGATGCACAAGATTGGTTAAAAACCCTAATTGGACAAGAATAAGCCTAGGGAGGACGAAAATGACCTAAATGTTCATCCAATGACGCAAACACACCTATTGGATGCACAAGATTGGTTAAAAAGCCTAACTGGACAAGAATAAGCCTAGGGAGGACAAAAATGACTTAAATCTTAATCCAATGACACAAATGAACTTATTGGATGAACAAGATTGCTTAAAACCCTAATTGGATAAGAATAAGCCTTGGGAGGACGAAAATGACCTAAATGTTCATCAAATGACACAAACACACCTATTGGATGCACAAGATTGGTTAAAAACCCTAATTGGACAACAATAAGCCTAGGGAGGATGAAAATGACCTAAATGTTCATCTAATGACACAAACACACCTATTGGATGCACAAGATTGGTTAAAAACCCTAATTGCACAAAACTAAGCCTAGGGAGGACGAAAATGACCTAAATGTTCATCCAATGACACAAATGAACTTATTGGATGCACAAGATTGCTTAAAACCCTAATGGGACAAGAATAAGACTAGGGGGGACGAAAATGACCTAAATGTTCATCCAATGACACAAATGAACTTATTGGATGCACCAGATTGGTTAAAAACCCTATTTGGATAAGAATAAGCCTAGGGTGGACGAAAATGACCTAAATGTTCATCCAATGTCACAAATGAACTTATTGGATGCACAAGATTGGTTAACAACCCTAATTGGACAAGAATAAGCCTAGGGAGGACGAAAATGACCTAAATGTTCATCCAATGACACAATTGAACTTATTGGATGCACAAGATTGGTTAAAAACCCTAATTGGACAAGAATAAGCCTAGGGAGGACGAAAATGACCTAAATGTTCATCCAATGACACAAATGAACTTATTGGATGCACAAGATTGCTTAAAACCCTAATTGGACAAGAATAAGCCTAGGGAGGACGAAAATGACCTAAAGGTTCGTCCAATGACACAAATGAACTTATTGGATGCACAAGATTGGTTAAAAACCCTAATTGGACAAGAATAAGCCTAGGGAGGACGAAAATGACCTAAATGTTCGTCCGATGACACAAACACACCTATTGGATGCACAAGATTGCATAAAAACCCTAATTGGACAAGAATAAGCCTAGGGAGGACGAAAATGACCTAAATGTTCATCCAATGACACAAATGAACTTATTGGATGCACAAGATTGGTTAAAAACCCTAATTGGACAAGAATAAGCCTAGGGAGGACGAAAATGACCTAAATGTTCGTCCAATGACACAAATGAACTTATTGGATGCACAAGATTGCATAAAAACCCTAATTGGACAAGAATAAGCCTAGGGAGGACGAAAATGACCTAAATGTTCGTGCAATGACACAAATGAACTTATTGGATGCACAAGATTGGTTAAAAACGCTAATTGGACAAGAATAAGACTAGGGAGGACGAAAATGACCTAAATGTTCATCCAATGACACAAATGAACTTATTGGATGCACCAGATTGGTTAAAAACCCTAATTGGACAAGAATAAGCCTAGGGAGGACGAAAATGACCTAAATGTTCGTCCAATGACACAAACACACCTATTGGATGCACAAGATTGGTTAAAAACCCTAATTGGACAAGAATAAGACTAGGGAGGACGAAAATGACCTAAATGTTCATCCAATGACACTAACACACCTATTGGATGCACAAGATTGCATAAAAACCCTAATTGGACAAAAATAAGACTAGGGAGGACGAAAATGACCTAAATGTTCCTCCAATGACACAAATGAACTTATTGGATGCACAAGATTGGCTAAAAACCCTAATTGGATAAGAATAAGCCTAGGGATGACGAAAATGACCTAAATGTTCATCCAATGACACAAATGAACTTATTGGATGCACAAGATTGGTTAAAAACCCTAATTGGACAAGAATAAGCCTAGGGAGGACGAAAATGACCTAAATGTTCATCCAATGACACAAATGAACTTATTGGATGCACAAGATTGGTTAAAAACCCTAATTGGACAAGAATAAGCCTAGGGAGGACGAAAATGACCTAAATGTTCATCCAATGACACAAATGAACTTATTGGATGCACAAGATTGGTTAAAAACCCTAATTGGACACGAATAAGCCTAGGGAGGACGAAAATGACCCAAATGTTCGTCCAATGACACAAACACACCTATTGGATGCACAAGATTGCATAAAAACCCTAATTGGACAAGAATAAGACTAGGGAGGACGAAAATGACCTAAATGTTCCTCCAATGACACAAACACACCTATTGGATGCACAAGATTGCATAAAAACCCTAACTGGACAAGAATAAGCCTAGGGAGGACGAAAATGACCTAAATGTTCATCCAATGACACAAATGAACTTATTGGATGCACAAGATTGGTTAAAAACCCTAATTGGACAAGAATAAGCCTAGGGAGGACGAAAATGACCTAAATGTTCATCCAATGACACAAATGAACTTATTGGATGCACAAGATTGGTTAAAAACCCTAATTGGACAAGAATAAGCCTAGGGAGGACGAAAATGACCTAAATGTTCATCCAATGACACAAATGAACTTATTGGATGCACAAGATTGGTTAAAAACCATAATTGGACAAAAATAAGCCTAGGGAGGACGAAAATGACCTAAATGTTCATCCAATGACACAAATGAACTTATTGGATGCACAAGATTGGTTAAAAACCCTAATTGGACAAGAATAAGCCTAGGGAGGACGAAAATGACCTAATTGTTAATCCAATGACACAAACACACCTATTGGATGCCCAAGATTGGTTAGAAACCATAATTGGACAAGAATAAGCCTATGGAGGACGAAAATGACGTAAATGTTAATCCAATGACACAAATGAACTTATTGGATGCACAAGATTGGTTAGAAACCCTAATTTGACAAGAATATGCCTAGGGAGGACGAAAATGACCTAAATGTTCATCCAATGACACAAACACACCTATTGGATGCACAAGATTGGTTAAAAACCCTAATTGGACAAGAATAAGCCTAGGGAGGACGAAAATGACCTAAATGTTCATCCAATGACTCAAATGAACTTATTGGATGCACAAGATTGCTTATAAACCCTAATTGGACAAGAATAAGCCTAGGGAGGACGAAAATGACCTAAATGTTCATCCAATGACACAAATGAATTTATTGGATGCACAAGATTGCTTAAAAACCCTAATTGGACAAGAATAAGTCTAGGGAGGATGAAAAATGACCTAAATGTTCATCCAATGACACAAATGAACTTATTGGATGCACAAGATTGCTTAAAACCCTAATTGGACAAGAATAAGACTAGGGAGGACAAAAATGACCTAAATGTTCATCCAATGACACAAACACACCTATTGGATGCACAAGATTGGTTAGATACCCTAATTGAACAAGAATAAGCCTAGGGAGGACGAAAATGACCTAAATGTTCATCCAATGACACAAATGAACTTATTGGATGCACAAGATTGGTTAAAAACCCTAATAGGACAAGAATAAGCCTTGGGAGGACGAAAATGACCTAAATGTTCATCCAATGACACAAATGAACTTATTGGATGCACAAGATTGGTTAAAAACCCTAATTGGACAAGAATAAGCCTAGGGAGGACGAAAAATGACCTAAATGTTCATCCAATGACACAAATGAACTTATTGGATGCACAAGATTGCTTAAAACCCTAATTGGACAAGAATAAGACTAGGGAGGACGAAAATGACCTAAATGTTCCTCCAATGACACAAACACACCTATTGGATGCACAAGATTGGTTAGAAACCCTAATTGAACAAGAATAAGCCTAGGGAGGACGAAAATGACTTAAATCATAATCCAATGACATAAATGAACTTATTGGATGCACAAGATTGCTTTAAACCCTAATTAGACAAGAATAAGACTAGGGAGGACGAAAATGACCTAAATGTTCATCCAATGACACAAACACACCTATTGGATGCACAAGATTGGTTAAAAACCCTAATTGGACAAGAATAAGCCTAGGGAGGACGAAAATGACCTAAATGTTCATCCAATGACACAAATGAACTTATTGGATGCACAAGATTGGTTAGAAACCTTAATTAGACAAGAATAAGCCTAGGGAGGACGAAAATGACCTAAATGTTCATCCAATGACACAAATGAACTTATTGGATGCACAAGATTGCTTAAAACCCTAATTGGATAAGAATAAGCCTTGGGAGGACAAAAATGACCTAAATGTTCATCAAATGACACAAACAAACCTATTGGATGCACAAGATTGGCTTAAAACCCTAATTGGACAAGAATAAGACTAGGGAGGACGAAAATGACCTAAATGTTCATCCAATGACACAAACACACCTATTGGATGCACAAGATTGGTTAAAAACCCTAATTGGACAAGAATAAGCCTAGGGAGGACGAAAATGACCTAAATGTTCATCCAATGACACAAACACACCTATTGGATGCACAAGATTGGTTAAAAACCCTAATTGGACAAGAATAAGCCTAAGGAGGACGAAAATGACCTAAATGTTCAACCAATGACACAAAGGAACTTATTTGATGCACAAGATTGGTTAAAAACCCTAATTGGACAAGAATAAGCCTTGGGAGGACGAAAATGACCTAAATGTTCATCCAATGACACAAATGAACTTATTGGATGCACAAGATTGGTTAAAAACCCTAATTGGACAAGAATAAGCCTAGGGTGGACGAAAATGACCTAAATGTTTATCCAATGACACAAAAGAACTTATTGGAAGCACAAGATTGGTTAAAAACCCTAATTGGACAAGAATAAGCCTAGGGAGGACGAAAATGACGTAAATGTTCATCCAATGACACAAATGAACTTATTGGATGCACAAGATTGCTTAAAAACCCTAATTGGACAAGAATAAGCCTAGGGTGGACGAAAATGACCTAAATGTTTATCCAATGACACAAATGAACTTATTGGATGGACAAGATTGGTTAAAAACCCTAATTGGACAAGAATAAGCCTATGGAGGACTAAAATGACCTAAATGTTCATCCAATGACACCAACACACCTATTGGATGCACAAGATTGGTTAAAAACCCTAATTGGACAAGAATAAGCCTAGGGAGGACGAAAATGACCTAAATGTTCATCCAATGACACAAACACACCTATTGGATGCACAAGATTGGTTAAAAACCCTAATTGGACAAGAATAAGCCTAGGGAGGACGAAAATGACGTAAATGTTCATCCAATGACACAAATCAACTTATTGGATGCACAAGATTGCTTAAAAACCCTAATTGGACAAGAATAAGACTAGGGAGGACAAAAATGACCTAAATGTTCATCCAATGACACAAACACACCTATTGGATGCACCAGATTGGTTAGAAACCCTAATTGAACAAGAATAAGCCTAGGGAGGACGAAAATGACCTAAATGTTCATCCAATGACACAAATGAACTTATTGGATGCACAAGATTGCTTAAAAACCCTAATTGGACAAGAATAAGCCTAGGGAGGACGAAAATGACCTAAATGTTCATCCAATGACACAAATGAACTTATTGGATGCACAAGATTGGTTAGAAACCCTAATTGGATAAGAATAAGCCTAGGGAGGACGAAAATGACCTAAATGTTCATCCAATGACGCAAATGAACTTATTGGATGCACAAGATTGCTTAAAAACCCTAATTGGACAAGAATAAGCCTAGGGAGGACGAAAATGACCTAAATGTTCATCCAATGACACAAATGAACTTATTGGATGCACAAGATTGCTTAAAAACCCTAATTGGACAAGAATAAGCCTAGGGAGGACGAAAATGACCTAAATGTTCATCCAATGACACAAATGAACTTATTGGACGCACAAGATTGCTTAAAAACCCTAATTGGACAAGAATAAGCCTAAGGAGGACGAAAATGACCTAAATGTTCATCCAATGACACAAATGAACTTATTGGATGCACAAGATTGCTTAAAACCCTAATTGGACAAGAATAAGACTAGGGAGGACGAAAATGACCTAAATGTTCTTCCAATGACACAAACACACCTATTGGATGCACAAGATTGGTTAGAAACCCTAATTGGACAAGAATAAGCCTAGGGAGGAATAAAATGAACTAAATGTTTATCCAATGACACAAATGAACTTATTGGATGCCCAAGATTGCTTAAAACCCTAATTGGATAAGAATAAGACTAGGGAGGACGAAAATGACCTAAATGTTCATCCAATGACACAAACACACCTATTGGATGCACAAGATTGGTTAATAACCCTAGTTGGACAAGAATAAGCTTTGGGAGGATGAAAATGACATAAATGTTCATCCAATGACACAAATGAACTTATTGGATGCACAAGATTAGTTAAAAACACTAATTGGACAAGAATAAGCCTAGGGTGGACGAAAATGACCTAAATGTTCATCCAATGACACAAATGAACTTATTGGATGCACAAGATTGGTTAAAAACCCTAATTGGAAAAGAATAAGCCTAGGGAGGACGAAAATGACCTAAATGTTCATCCAATGACACAAACACACCTATTGGATGCACAAGATTGCATAAAAACCATAATTGGACAATAATAAGACTAGGGAGTTCAAAAATGACCTAAATGTTTATCCAATGACACAAACACAACTGTTGGATGCACAAGATTGGTTAAAAACCTTAATTGGACAAGAATAAGCCTAGGGAAGACGAAAATGACCTAAATGATTATCAAATGACACAAATGAACTTATTGGATGCACAAGATTGGTTAAAAACCCTAATTGGACAAGAATAAGCCTAGGGAGGACGAAAATGACCTAAATGTTCATCCAATGACACAAATGAACTTATTGGATGCACAAGATTGCTTAAAACCCTAATTGGACAAGAATAAGCCTAGGGAGGACGAAAATGACCTAAAGGTTCGTCCAATGACACAAATGAACTTATTGGATGCACAAGATTGGTTAAAAACCCTAATTGGACAAGAATAAGCCTAGGGAGGACGAAAATGACCTAAATGTTCATCCAATGACACAAATGAAGTTATTGGATGCACAAGATTGGTTAAAAACCCTAATTGGACAAGAATAAGCCTAGGGAGGACGAAAATGACCTAAATGTTCATCCAATGACACAAACACACCTATTGGATGCACAAGATTGGTTAAAAACCCTAATTGGACAAGAATAAGCCTAGGGAGGACGAAAATGACCTAAATGTTCATCCAATGACACAAACACACCTATTGGATGCACAAGAATGTTTAGAAACCCTAATTGGACAAGAATAAGCCTAGGGAGGACGAAAATGACCTAAATGTTCATCCAATGACACAATTGAACTTATTGGATACACAAGATTGGTTAAAAACCCTAATGGGACAAGAATAAGCCTAGGGAGGACGAAAATGACCTAAATGTTCATCCAATGTCACAAACACACCTATTGGATGCACAAGATTGGTTAGAATCCCTAATTGTACAAGAATAAGCATAGGGAGGACGAAAATGACCGAAATGTTCATCCAATGACACAAACACACCTATTGGATGCACAAGATTGGTTAGAAACTCTAATTGGACAAGAATAAGCCTAGGGAGGACGAAAATGACCTAAATGTTAATCCAATGACACAAATGAACTTATTGGATGCACAAGATTGGTTAAAAACCCTAATTGGACAAGAATAAGCCTAGGGAGGACGAAAATGACCTAAATGTTCATCCAATGACACAAACACACATATTGGATACACAAGATTGTTTAGAAACCCTAATTGGACAAGAATAAGCCTAGGGAGGACGAAAATGACCTAAATGTTCATCCAATGACACAAACACACCTATTGGATGCACAAGATTGGTTAAAAACCCTAATTGGACAAGAATAAGCCTAGGGAGGACGAAAATGACCTAAATGTTCATCCAATGACACAAACACACCTATTGGATGCACAAGATTGGTTAAAAAGCCTAACTGGACAAGAATAAGCCTAGGGAGGACGAAAATGACTTAAATCTTAATCCAATGTCACAAATGAACTTATTGGATGCACAAGATTGCTTAAAACCCTAATTGGATAAGAATAAGCCTTGGGAGGACGAAAATGACCTAAATGTTCATCAAATGACACAAACACACCTATTGGATGCACAAGATTGGCTTAAAACCCTAATTGGACAAGAATAAAACTAGGGAGGACGGAAATGACCTAAATGTTCATCCAATGACACAAACACACTTATTGGATGCACAAGATTGGTTAAAAACCCTAATTGGACAACAATAAGCCTAGGGAGGATGAAAATGACCTAAATGTTCATCTAATGACACAAACACACCTATTGGATGCACAAGATTGGTTAAAAACCCTAATTGCACAAAACTAAATCTAGGGAGGACGAAAATGACCTAAATGTTCATCCAATGACACAAATGAACTTATTGGATGCACAAGATTGCTTAAAAACCCTAATTGGACAAGAATAAGCCTAGGGAGGACGAAAATGACCTAAATGTTCATCCAATGACACAAACACACCTATTGGATGCATAAGATTGGTAAGAAACCCTAATTGGACAAGAATAAGCCTAGGGAGGACGAAAATGACCTAAATGTTCATCCAATGACACAAACACACCTATTGGATGCACAAGATTGGTTAAAAACCCTAATTGGACAAGAATAAGCCTAGGGAGGACGAAAATGACCTAAATGTTCATCCAATGACACCAATGAACTTATTGGATGCACAAGATTGCTTAAAAACCCTAATTGGACAAGAATAAGCCTAGGGAGGACGAAAATGACCTAAATGTTCATCCAATGACACAAACACACCTATTGGATGCACAAGATTGGTTAGAAACCCTAATTGGACAAGAATAAGCCTAGGGAGGACGAAAATGACCAAAATGTTAATCCAATGACACAAATGAACTTATTGGATGCACAAGATTGGTTAAAAACCCTAATTGGACAAGAATAAGCCTAGGGAGGACGAAAATAACCTAAATGTTCTTCCAATGACACAAATGAACTTATTGGATGCACAAGAATGGTTAAAAACCCTAATTGGACAAGAATAAGCCTAGGGAGGACGAAAATGACCTAAATGTTCATCCAATGACACAAACACACCTATTTGATGCACAAGATTGGTTAGAAACCCTAATTGGACAAGAATAAGCCTAGGAAGGACGAAAATGACCTTAATGTTAATCCAATGACACAAATGAACTTATTGGATGCACAAGATTGGTTGAAAACCCTAATTGGACAAGAATAAGCCTAGGGAGGACGAAAATGACCTAAATGTTCATCCAATGACACAAACACACCTATTGGATGCACAAGATTGGTTAAAAACCCTAATTGGACAAGAATAAGCCTAGGGAGGACGAAAATGACCTAAATGTTCATCCAATGACACAAATGAACCTATTGGATGCATAAGATTGGTTAAAAACCCTAATTGGACAAGAATAAGCTTAGGGTGGACGAAAATGACCTAATTGTTCATCCAATGACACAAATGAACTTATTGGAATCACATGATTGGTTAAAAACCCTAATTGGACAAGAATAAGCCTAGGGAGGACGAAAATGACCTAAATGTTAATTCAATGACACAAATGAACTTATTGGATGCACAAGATTGCTTAAAACCCTAGTTGGACAAGAATAAGCCTAGGGAGGACGAAAATGACCTAAATGTTCATTCAATGACACAAACACACCTATTGGGTGCACAAGATTGGTTAAAAACCCTAATTGCACAAGAATAAGCCTAGGGAGGACGAAAATGACCTAAATGTTCATCCAATGACACAAATGAACTTATTGGATGCACAAGATTGGTTAAAAACCCTAATTGGACAAGAATAAGACTAGGGAGGACGAAAATGACCTAAATGTTCATCCAATGACACAAACACACCTATTGGATGCACAAGATTGGTTAGAAACCCTAATTGGACAAGAATAAGCCTAGGGAGGATGAAAATGACCTAAATATTCATCCAATGACACAAATGAACTTATTGGATGCACAAGATTGCTTAAAACCCTAATTGGACAAGAATAAGACTAGGGAGGACGAAAATGACCTAAATGTTAATCCAACGACACAAATGAACTTATTGGATGCACAAGATTGGTTAAAAACCCTAATTGAACAATAATAAGCCTAGGGAGGATGAAATTGACCTAAATGTTCATCCAATGACACAAACACACCTATTGGATGCACAAGATTGGTTAAAAACCCTAATTGGACAAGAATAAGCCAAGGGAGGACGAAAATGACCTAAATGTTAATCCAATACACAAATGAACTAATTGGATGCACAAGATTAGTTAAAAACCCTAACTGGACAAGAATAAGCCTAGGGAGGACGAAAATGACCTAAATGTTCATCCAATGACACAAACACACCTATTGGATGCACAAGATTGGTACAAAACCCTAATTGGACAAGAATAAGCCTAGGGAGGACGAAATGACCTAAATGTTAATCCAATGAAACAAATGAACTTATTGGATGCACAAGATTGGTTAAAAACCCTAATTGGACAAGAATAAGCCTAGGGAGGATGAAAATGACCTAAATATGCATCCAATGACACAAACACACCTATTGGATGCACAAGATTGGTTAAAAACCCTAATTGGACAAGAATAAGCCTAGGGAGGACGAAAATGACCTAAATGTTCATCCAATGACACAAACACACCTATTGGATGCACAAGATTGGTTAGAAACCCTAATTGGACAAGAATAAGCCTAGGGAGGAAGAAAATGACCTAAATGTTAATCCAATGACACAAATGAACCTATTGGATGCACAAGATTGGTTAAAAACCCTAATTGGACAAGAATAAGCCTAGGGAGGACGAAAATAACCTAAATGTTCATCCAATGGCTAAACACACCTATTGGATGCACAAGATTGGTTAGAAACCCTAATTGGACAAGAATAAGCCTAGGGAGGACGAAAATGACCTAAATGTTCACCCAATGACACAAATGAACTTATTGGATGCACAAGATTGGTTAAAAACCCTAATTGGACAATAATAAGCCTAGGGAGGAAGAAAATGACCTAAATGTTCATCCAATAACACAAATGAACTTATTGGATGCACAAGATTGGTTAAAAACCCTAATTGGACAAGAATAAGCCTAGGGAGGACGAAAATGACCTAAATGTTCATCCAATGACACAAATGAACTTATTGGATGCACAAGATTGCTTAAAACCCTAATTGGACAAGAATAAGACTAGGGAGGACGAAAATGACCTAAATGTTCATCCAATGACACAAACACACCTATTGGATGCACAAGATTGGTTAGAAACCCTAATTGGACAAGAATAAGCCTAAGGAGGACGAAAATGACCTAAATGTTCATCCAATGACACAAATGAACTTATTGGATGCAAAAGATTGCTTAAAAACCCTAATTGGACAAGAATAAGCCTAGGGAGGACGAAAATGACCTATATGTTCATCCAATGACACAAATAAACTTATTGGATGCACAACATTGCTTAAAAACCCTAATTGGACAAGAATAAGTCTAGGGAGGAGGAAAATGACCTAAATGTTCATCCAATGACACAAATGAACTTATTGGATGCACAAGATTGCTTAAAAACCCTAATTGGATAATAAAAATCCTAGGGAGGACGAAAATGACCTAAATGTTCATCCAATGACACAAATGAACTTATTGGATGCACAAGATTGCTTAAAACCCTAATTGGACAAGAATAAGACTAGGGAGGACGAAAATGACCTAAATGTTCATCCAATGACACAAACACACCTATTGGATGCACAAGATTGGTTAAAAACCCTAATTGGACAAGAATAAGCCTAGGGAGGACGAAAATGACCTAAATGTTCATCCAATGACACAAACACACCTATTGGATGCACAACATTTGTTAAAAAGCCTAACTGGACAAGAATAAGCCTAGGGAGGACGAAAATGACTTAAATCTTAATCCAATGACACAAATGAACTTATTGGATGCACAAGATTGCTTAAAACCCTAATTGGATAAGAATAAGCCTTGGGAGGACAAAAATGACCTAAATGTTTATCAAATGACACAAACACACCTATTGGATGCACAAAATTGCCTTAAAACCCTAATTGGACAAGAATAAGACTACGGAGGACGAAAATGACCTAAATGTTCATCCAATGACACAAATGAACTTATTGGATGCACAAGATTGCTTAAAACCCTAATTGGACAAGAATAAGCCAAGGGAGGATGAAAATGACCTAAATGTTCATCCAATGACACAAATGAACTTATTGGATGCACAAGATTGGTTAGAAACCCTAATTGGACAAGAATAAGCCTAGGGAGGACGAAAATGACCTAATTGTTCATCCAATGACACAAATAAACTTATTGGATGCACAAGATTGCTTAAAAACCCTAATTGGACAAGAATAAGCCTAGGGAGGACGAAAATGACCTAAATGTTCATCCAATGACACAAATGAACTTATTGGATGCACAAGATTGCTTAAAAACCCTAATTGGACAAGAATAAGCCTAGGGAGGACGAAAATGACCTAAATGTTCATCCAATAACACAAATGAACTTATTGGATGCACAAGATTTATTAAAAACCCTAATTACACAAGAATAAGCCAAGGGAGGACGAAAATGACCTAAATGTTCATCCAATGACACAAATACACCTATTGGATGCACAAGATTCGTTAGAAACCCTAATTGGACAAGAATAAGCCTAGGGAGGACGAAAATGACCTAAATGTTCATCCAATGACACAAACACACCTATTGGATGCACAAGATTGGTTAAAAACCCTAATTGGACAAGAATAAGCCTTGGGAGGACGAAAATGACCTAAATGTTCATCCAATGACACAAATGAACTTATTGGTTGCACATGATTGGTTAAAAACCCTAATTGGACAAGAATAAGCCTAGGGTGGGTTAAAATGACCTAAATGTTTATCCAATGACACAAATGAACTTATTGGATGCACAAGATTGCTTAAAAACCCTAATTGGACAAGAATAAGCCTAGGGAGGACGAAAATGACCTAAATGTCCATCCAATGACACAAATACACCTATTGGATGCACAAGATTGGTTAGAAACCCTAATTGGACAAGAATAAGCCTAGGGAGGACGAAAATGACCTAAATGTTCATCCAATGACACAAACACACCTATTGGATGCACAAGATTGGTTAAAAACCCTAATTGGACAAGAATAAGCCTAGGGAGGACGAAAATGACCTAAATGTTCATCCAATGACACAAATGAACTTATTGGATGCACAAGATTGGTTAGAAACCCTAATTCGACAAGAATAAGCCTAGGGAGGACGAAAATGACCTAAATGTTCATCCAATGACACAAATGAACTTATTGGATGGACAAGATTGCTTATAAACCCTAATTGGACAAGAATAAGCCTATGGAGGACGAAAATGACCTAAATGTTCATCCAATGACACAAATGAACTTATTGGATGCACAAGATTGCTTAAAAACCCTAATTGGACAAGAATAAGCCTAGGGAGGACGAAAATGACCTAAATGTTCATCCAATAACACAAATGTACTTATCGGATGCACAACATTGGTTAAAAACCCTAATTGGACAAGAATAAGCCTAGGGAGGACGAAAATGACCTAAATGTTCATCCAATGACACAAATGAACTTATTGGATGCACAAGATTGCTTAAAAACCCTAATTGGACAAGAATAAGCCTAGGGAGGACGAAAATGACCTAAATGTTCATCCAATGACACAAATGAACTTATTGGATGCACAAGATTGCTTAAAACCCTAATTGGACAAGAATAAGACTAGGGAGGACGAAAATGACCAAAATATTCATCCAATGACACAAACACACCTATTGGATGCACAAGATTGGTTAGAAACCCTAATTGAACAAGAATAAGCCTAGGGAGGACGAAAATGACCTAAATGTTCATTCAATGACACAAATGAACTTATTGGATGCACAAGATTGCTTAAAAACCCTAATTGGACAAGAATAAGCCTAGGGAGGACGAAAATGACCTAAATGTTCATCCAATGACACAAATGAACTTATTGGATGCACAAGATTGCCTAAAAACCCTAATTGGACAAGAATAAGCCTAGGGAGGACGAAAATGACCTAAATGTTCATCCAATGACACAAATACACCTATTGGATGCACAAGATTGGTTAGAAACCCTAATTGGACAAGAATAAGCGTAGGTAGGACGAAAATGACCTAAATGTTCATCCAATGACACAAACACACCTATTGGATGCACAAGATTGGCTTAAAACCTTAATTGGACAAGACTAAGACTAGAGAGGACGAAAATGACCTAAATGTTCATCCAATGACACAAACACACCTATTGGATGCACAAGATTGGTTAAAAACCCTAATTGGACAAGAATAAGCCTAGGGAGGACGAAAATGACCTAAATGTTCATCCAATGACACAAATGAACTTATTGGATGCACAAGATTGGTTAGAAACCCTAATTGGACAAGAGTAAGCCTAGGGAGGACGAAAATGACCTAAATGTTCATCCAATGACACAAATGAACTTATTGGAAGCACAAGATTGCTTATAAACCCTAATTGGTCAAGAATAAGCCTAGGGAGGACGAAAATGACCTAAATGTTCATCCAATGACACAAATGAACTTATTTGATGCACAAGATTGCTTGAAAACCTAATTGGACAAGAATAAGCCTAGGGAGGAGGAAAAATGACCTAAATGTTCATCCAATGACACAAATGAACTTATTGGATGCACAAGATTGCTTAAAACCCTAATTGGACAAGAATAAGACTAGGGAGGACGAAAATGACCTAAATGTTCATCCAATGACACAAACACACCTATTGGATGCACAAGATTGGTTAGAAACCCTAATTGAACAAGAATAAGCCTAGGGAGGACGAAAATCACTTAAATCTTAATTCAATGACACAAATGAACTTATTGGATGCACAAGATTGCTTAAAACCCTAATTGGACAAGAATAAGACTAGGGAGGACGAAAATGACCTAAATGTTCATCCAATGACACAAACACACCTATTGGATGCACAAGATTGGTTAAAAACCCTAATTGGACAACAACAAGCCTAGGGAGTAGGAAAATGACCTAAATGTTCATCTAATGACACAAACACACCTATTGGATGCACAAGATTGGTTAAAAACCGTAATTGCACAAAACTAAGCCTAGTGAGGACGAAAATAACCTAAATGTTCATCCAATGACACAAATGAACTTATTGGATTCACAAGATTGCTTAAAACCCTAATTGGACAAGAATAAGACTAGGGAGGACGAAAATGACCTAAATGTTCATCCAATGACACAAACACACCTATTGGATGCACAAGATTGGTTAGAAACCCTAATTGGACAAGAATAAGCCTACGAAGGACGAAAATGACCTAAATGTTAATCCAATGACACAAATGAACTTATTGGATGCACAAGATTGGTTAAAAACCCTAATTGGACAAGAATAAGCCTAGGGAGGACGAAAATGACCTAAATGTTCATCCAATGACACAATTGAACTTATTGGATGCACAAGATTTGTTAAAAATCCTAATGGGACAAGAATAAGCCTAGGGAGGACGAAAAAGACCTAAATGTTCATCCAATGTCACAAACACACCTATTGGATGCACAAGATTGATTAGAAACCCTAATTGGACAAGAATAAGCCTAGGGAGGACGAAAATGACCTAAATGTTCATCCAATGACACAAATGAACTTATTGGATGCACAAGATTGGTTAAAAACCCTAATTGGACAAGAATAAGCCTAGGGAGGACGAAAATGACCTAAATGTTCATCCAATGACACAAACACACCTATTGGATGCACAAGATTGGTTAAAAACCCTAATTGGACAAGAATAAGCCTAGGGAGGACGAAAATGACCTAAATGTTTATCCAATGACACAAACACACCTATTGGATGCACAAGATTTGTTAAAAACCCTAATTGGACAACAATAAGCCTTGGGAGGACGAAAATTAACTAAATGTTCATCCAATGACACAAATGAACTTATTGGATGCACAAGATTTTTTAAAAACCCTAATTGGACAAGAATAAGCCTAGGGAGGACGAAAATGACCTAAATGTTCATCCAATGACACAAACACACCTATTGGATGCACAAGATTGGTTAAAAACCCTAATTGGACAAGAATAAGCCTAGGGAGGACGAAAATGACCTAAATGTTCATCCAATGACACAAACACACCTATTGGATGCACAAGATTGGTTAAAAACCCTAATTGGACAAGAATAAGCCTAGGGAGGAGGAAAAGGACGTAAATGTTCATCCAATGACACAAATGAACTTATTGGATGCACAAGATTGCTTAAAAACCCTAATTGAACAAGAATAAGCCTAGGGAGGATGAAAATGACCTAAATGTTCATCCAATGACACAAATACACCTATTGGATGCAAAAGATTGGTTAGAAACCCTAATTTGACAAGAATAAGCCTAGGGAGGACGAAAATGACCTAAATGTTCATCCAATGACACAAACACACCTATTGGATGCACAAGATTGGTTAAAAACCCTAATTGGACAAGAATAAGCCTAGGGAGGACGAAAATGACCTAAATGTTCATCCAATGACACATATGAACTTTTTAGATGCACAAGATTGGTTAGAAACCCTAATTGGACAAGAATAAGCCTAGGGAGGACGAAAATGACCTAAATGTTCATCCAATGACACAAATGAACTTATTGGATGCACAAGATTGCTTATAAACCCTAATTGGACAAGAATAAGCCTAGGGAGGACGAAAATGACCTAAATGTTCATCCAATGACACAAATGTACTTATTGGATGCACAAGATTGCTTAAAAACCCTAATTGGACAAGAATAAGCCTAGGGAGGACGAAAAATGACCTAAATGTTCATCCAATGACACAAATGAACTTATTGGATGCACAAGATTGCTTAAAACCCTAATTGGACAAGAATAAGACTAGGGAGGACGAAAATGACCTAAATGTTCATCCAATGACACAAACACACCTATTGGATGCACAAGATTGGTTAAAAACCCTAATTGGACAAGAATAAGCCTAGGGAGGACGAAAATGACCTAAATGTTCATCCAATGACACAAACACACCTATTGGATGCACAAGATTGGTTAGAAACCCAAATTGGACAAAAATAAGCCTAGGGAGGACGAAAATGACCTAAATGTTCATCCAATGACACAAACACACCTATTGGATGCACACTATTGGTTAGAAACCCTAATTTGATAAGAATAGGTCTAGGGAGGACGAAAATGACCTAACTATTCATCCAATGACACAAGTGAACTTATTGGATGCACAAGATTGGTTAAAAACCCTAATTGGACAAGAATAAGCCTACGGAGGACAAAAATGACCTAAATGTTCATCCAATGACACAAACACACCTATTGGATGCACAAGATTGGTTAGAAACCCTAATTGGACAAGAATATGCCTAGGGAGAATGAAAATGACCTAAATGTTCATCCAATGACACAAATGAATTTATTGGATGCACAAGATTGGTTAAAAACCCTAATTGGACAAGAATAAGCCTAGGGAGGACGAAAATGACCTAAATGTTCATCCAATGACACAAATGAACTTATTGGATGCACAAGATTGCTTAAAACCCTAATTGGACAAGAATAAGACTAGGGAGGACGAAAATGACCTAAATGTTCATCCAATGACACAAACACACCTATTGGATGCACAAGATTGGTTAGAAACCCTAATTGGACAAGAATGTGCCTAGGGAGGATGAAAATGACCTAAATATTCATCCAATGACACAAATGAACTTATTGGATGCACAAGATTGCTTAAAACCCTAATTGGACAAGAATAAGACTAGGGAGGACGAAAATGACCTAAATGTTCATCCAATGACACAAACACACCTATTGGATGCACAAGATTGGTTAGAAACCCTAATTGGACAAGAATAAGCCTAGGGATGACGAAAATGACCTAAATGTTCATCCAATGACACAAATGAACTTATTGGATGCAAAAGATTGCTTAAAAACCCTAGTTGGACAAGAATAAGCCTAGGGAGGACGAAAATGACCTATATGTTCATCCAATGACACAAATGAACTTATTGGATGTACAAGATTGGTTAAAAACCTTAATTGGACAAGAATAAGCCTAGGGAGGACGAAAATGACCTAAATGTTCATCCAATGACACAAACACACCTACTGGATGCACAAGATTGGTTAAAAACCCTAGTTGGACATGAATAAGCTTTGGGAGGACGAAAATGACATAAATGTTCATCCAATGACACAAATGAACTTATTGGATGCACAAGATTAGTTAAAAACAATAATTGGACAAGAATAAGCCTAGGGTAGACGAAAATGACCTAAATGTTCATCCAATGACACAAATGAACTTATTGGATGAACAAGATTGGTTAAAAACCCTAATTGGACAAGAATAAGCATAGGGAGGACGAAAATGACCTAAATGTTCATCCAATGACACAAACACACCTATTGGATGCACAAGATTGGTTAAAAACCCTAATTGGACAAGAATAAGCCTAGGGAGGACGAAAATGACCTAAATGTTCATCCAATGACACAAACACACCTATTGGATGCACAAGATTGGTTAAAAAGCCAAACTGGACAAGAATAAGCCTAGGGAGGACGAAAATGACTTAAATCTTAATCCAATGAAACAAATGAACTTATTGGATGCACAAGATTGCTTAAAACCCTAATTGGATAAGAATAAGCCTTGGGAGGACGAAAATGACCTAAATGTTTATCAAATGACACAAACACACCTATTGGATCCACAAAATTGCCTTAAAACCGTAATTGGACAAGAATAAGACTACGGAGGACGAAAATGACCTAAATGTTCATCCAATGACACAAATGAACTTATTGGATGCACAAGATTGCTTAAAACCCTAATTGGAAAAGAATAAGACTAGGGAGGACGAAAATGACCTAAATGTTCATCCAATGACACAAACACACCTATTGGATGCACAAGATTGCTTAAAAACCCTAATTGGACAAGAATAAGCCTAGGGAGGACGAAAATGACCTAAATGTTCATCCAATGACAGAAATGAACTTATTGGATGCACAAGATTGCTTAAAAACCCTAATTGGACAAGAATAAGCCTAGGGAGGACGAAAATGACCTAAATGTTCATCCAATGACACAAATGAACTTATTGGATGCACAAGATTGCTTAAAACCCTAATTGGACAAGAATAAGCCTAGGGAGGATGAAAATGACCTAAATTTTCATCCAATGACACAAATGAACTTATTGGATGCAAAAGATTGGTTAGAAACCCTAATTGGACAAGAATAAGCCTAGGGAGGACGAAAATGACCTAATTGTTCATCCAATGACACAAATAAACTTATTGGATGCACAAGATTGCTTAAAAACCCTAATTGGACAAGAATAAGCCTAGGGAGGACGAAAATGACCTAAATGTTCATCCAATGACACAAATGAACTTATTGGATGCACAAGATTGCCTAAAAACCCTAATTGGACATGAATAAGCCTAGGGAGGACGAAAATGACCTAAATGTTCATCCAATGACACAAATGAACTTATTGGATGTACAAGATTGCTTAAAACCCTAATTGGACAAGAATAAGACTAGGGAGGACGAAAATGACCTAAATGTTCATCCAATGACACAAACACACCTATTGGATGCACAAGATTGGTTAGAAACCCTAATTGGACAAGAATAAGCCTTTGGAAGACGAAAATGACCTAAATGTTCATCCAATGACACAAATGAATTTATTGGATGCACAAGATTGGTTAAAAACCCTAATTGGACAAGAATAAGCATAGGGAGGACGAAAATGACCTAAATGTTCATCCAATGACACAAACACACCTATTGGATGCACACGATTGGTTAGAAACCCTATTTTGACAAGAATAAGCCTAGGGAGGACGAAAATGACCTAACTATTCATCCAATGACACAAATGAACTTATTGGATGCACAAGATTGCTTAAAACCCTAATTGGACAAGAATAAGACTAGGGAGGACGAAAATGACCTAAATGTTCATCCAATGACACAAACACACCTATTGGATGCACAAGATTGGTTAGAAACCCTAATTGGACAAGAATAAGCCTAGGGAGGACGAAAATGACCTAAATGTTCATCCAATGACACAAATGAACTTATTGGATGCACAAGATTGCTTAAAACCCTAATTGGACAAGAATAAGACTAGGGAGGACGAAAATGACCTAAATGTTCATCCAATTACACAAACACACCTATTGGATGCACAAGATTGGTTAAAAACCCTAGTTGGACAAGAATAAGCTTTGGGAGGATGAAAATGACATAAATGTTCATCCAATGACACAAATGAACTTATTGGATGCACAAGATTGCTTAAAACCCTAATTGGACAAGAATAAGACTAGGGAGGACGAAAATGACCTAAATGTTCATCCAATGACACAAACACACCTATTGGATGCACAAGATTGGTTGGAAACCATAATTGAACAAGAATAAGCCTAGGGAGGACGAAAATGACCTAAATGTTCATCCAATGACACAAATGAACTTATTGGATGCACAAGATTGCTTAAAAACCCTAATTGGACAAGAATAAGCCTAGGGAGGACGAAAATGACCTAAATGTTCATCCAATGACACAAATGAACTTATTGGATGCACAAGATTGCTTAAAACCCTAATTGGACAAGTATAAGACTAGGGAGGACGAAAATGACATAAATGTTCATCCAATGACACAAACACACCTATTGGATGCACAAGATTGGTTAGAAACCCTAATTGAACAAGAATAAGCCTAGGGAGGACGAAAATGACCTAAATGTTCATCCAATGACACAAATGAACTTATTGGATGCACAAGATTGCTTAAAAACCCTAATTGGACAAGAATAAGCCTAGGGAGGACGAAAATGACCTAAATGTTCCTCCAATGACACAAATACGCCTATTGGATGCACAAGATTGGTTAGAAACCCTAATTGAACAAGAATAAGCCTAGGGAGGACGAAAATGACCTAAATGTTCATCCAATGACACAAACACACCTATTGGATGCACAAGATTGGTTAAAAACCCTAACTGGACAAGAATAAGCCTAGGGAGGACGAAAATGACTTAAATCTTAATCCAATGACACAAATGAGCTTATTGGATGCACAAGATTGCTTAAAACCCTAATTGGATAAGAATAAGCCTTGGGACGACGAAAATGACCTAAATGTTCATCCAATGACACAAATTAACTAATTGGATGCACAAGATTGGTTAAAAACCATAATTGGACAAGAATAAGCCTTGGGAGGACGAAAATGACCTAAATGTTCATCCAATGACACAAATGAACTTATTGGATGCACAAGATTGGTTAAAAACCCTAATTGGACAAGAATAGGCCTTGGGAGGACGAAAATGACCTAAATGTTCATCCAATGACACAAATGAACTTATTGGATGCACAAGATTGGTTAAAAACCCTAATTGGACAAGAATAAGCCTTGGGAGGACGAAAATGACCTAAATGTTCATCTAATGACACAAATGAACTTATTGGATGCACAAGATTGGTTAAAAACCCTAATTGGACAAGAATAAGCCTAGGGAGGACGAAAATGACCTAAATGTTCATCCAATGACACAATTGAACTTATTGGATGCACAAGATTGGTTAAAAACCCTAATTGGACAAGAATAAGCCTAGGGAGGACGAAAATGACCCAAATGTTCATCCAATGACACAAACACACCTATTGGATGCACAAGATTGGTTAAAAACCCTAATTGGACAAGAATAAGCCTAGGGAGGACGAAAATGACCTAAATGTTCATCCAATGACACAAACACACCTATTGGATGCACAAGATTGGTTAGAAACCCTAATAGGACAAGAATAAGCCTAGGGAGGACGAAAATGACCTAAATGTTCATCCAATGACACAAATGAACTTATTGGATGCACAAGATTGCTTAAAAACCCTAATTGGACAAGAATAAGCCTAGGGAGGACGAAAATGACCTAAATGTTCATCCAATGACACAAATGAACTTATTGGATGCACAAGTTTGCTTAAAAACCCTAATTGGACAAGAATAAGCCTAGGGAGGACGAAAATGACCTAAATGTTCATCCAATGACACAAACACACCTATTGGATGCACAAGATTGGTTAAAAACCCTAATTGGACAAGAATAAGCCTAGGGAGGACGAAAATGACCTAAATGTTCATCCAATGACACAAACACAGCTATTGGATGCACAAGATTGGTTAAAATCCCTAATTGGACAAGAATAAGCCTAGGGAGGACGAAAATGACCTAAATGTTCATCCAATGACACAAACACACCTATTGGATGCACAAGATTGGTTAAAAACCCTAACTGGACAAGAATAAGCCTAGGGAGGACAAAAAATAACTTAAATCTTAATCCAATGACACAAATGAACTTATTGGATGCTCAAGATTGGTTAAAAACCCTAATTGGACAAGAATAAGCCTTGGGAGGACGAAAATGACCTAAATGTTCATCCAATGACACAAATACGCCTATTGGATGCACAAGAATGGTTAAAAACCCTAACTGGACAAGAATAAGCCTAGTGAGGTCGAAAATGACCTAAATGTTCATCCAATGACACAAATGAACTTATTGGATGCACAAGATTGCTTAAAAACCCTAATTGGACAAGAATAAGCCTAGGGAGGACGGAAATGACCTAAATGTACATCCAATGACACAAATGAACTTATTGGATGCACAAGGTTGGTTAAAAACCCTAATTGCACAAAACTAAGCCTAGGGAGGACGAAAATGACCTAAATGTTCATCCAATGACACAAATGAACTTATTGGATGCACAAGATTGATTAAAACCCTAATTGGACAAGAATAAGACTAGGGAGGACGAAAATGACCTAAATGTTCATCCAATGACACAAACATACCTATTGAATGCACAAGATTGGTTAAAAACCCTAATTGCACAAAACTAAGCCTAGGGAGGACGAAAATGACCTAAATGTTCATCCAATGACACAATTGAACTTATTGGATGCACAAGATTGCTTAAAAACCCTAATTGGACAAGAATAAGCCTAGGGAGGATGAAAATGACCTAGATGTTCATGCAATGACACAAATACGCCTATTGGATGCACAAGAATGGTTAAAAACCCTAACTGGACAAGAATAAGCCTAGTGAGGTCGAAAATGACCTAAATGTTCATCCAATGACACAAATGAACTTATTGGATGCACAAGATTGGTTAAAAACCCTAATTGGACAAGAATAAGCCTAGGGTGGACGAAAATGACCTAAATGTTCATCCAATGACACAGATGAACTTATTGGAATCACAACATTGGTTAAAAACCCTAATTGGACAAGAATAAGCCTAGGGAGAACGAAATTGACCTAAATGTTCATCCAATGACACAAACACACCTATTGGATGCACAAGATTGGTTAAAAACCCTAATTGGACAAGAATAAGCCTAGGGTGGACGAAAATGACCTAAATGTTCATCCAATGACACAAATGAACTTATTGGATGCACAAGATTGGTTAAAAACCCTAATTGGACAAGAATAAGCCTTGGGAGGACGAAAATGACTTAAATGTTCATCCAATGACACAAATGAACTTATTGGATGCACAAGATTGGTTAAAAACCCTAATGGGACAAGAATAAGTCTAGGGTGGACGAAAATGACCTAAATGTTTATCCAATGACACAAATGAACTTATTGGATGCACAAGATTGGTAAAAAACCCTAATTGGACAAGAATAAGCATAGAATGAACGAAAATGACCTAAATGTTCATCCAATGACACAAACACACCTATTGGATGCACAAGATTGGTTAAAAACCCTAATTGGACAAGAATAAGCCTAGGGAGGACGAAAATGACCTAAATGTTCATCCAATGACACAAATGAACTTATTGGATGCACAAGATTGCTTAAAAACCCTAATTGGACAAGAATAAGCCTAGGGAGGACGGAAATGACCTAAATGTACATCCAATGACACAAATGAACTTATTGGATGCACAAGATTGGTTAAAAACCCTAATTGCACAAAACTAAGCCTAGGGAGGACGAAAATGACCTAAATGTTCATCCAATGACACAAATGAACTTATTGGATGCACAAGATTGATTAAAACCCTAATTGGACAAGAATAAGACTAGGGATGACGAAAATGACCTAAATGTTCATCCAATGACACAAACATACCTATTGGATGCACAAGATTGGTTAAAAACCCTAATTGCACAAAACTAAGCCTAGGGAGGACGAAAATGACCTAAATGTTCATCCAATGACACAATTGAACTTATTGGATGCACAAGATTGCTTAAAAACCCTAATTGGACAAGAATAAGCCTAGGGAGGATGAAAATGACCTAAATGTTCATGCAATGACACAAATGAACTTATTGGATGCACAAGATTGGTTAAAAACCCTAATTGGACAAGAATAAGCCTTGGGAGGACGAAAATGATTTAAATGTTCATCCAATGACACAAATACGCCTATTGGATGCACAAGAATGGTTAAAAACCCTAATTGGACAAGAATAAGCCTAGTGAGGTTGAAAATGACCTAAATGTTCAGCCAATGACACAAATGAACTTATTGGATGCACAAGATTGGTTAAAAACCCTAATTGGACAAGAATAAGCCTAGGGTGGACGAAAATGACCTAAATGTTCATCCAATGACACAAATGAACTTATTGGATGCACAAGATTGGTTAAAAACCCTAATTGGACAAGAATAAGCCTAGGGAGGACAAAAATGACCTAAATGTTCATCCAATGAAACAAATTAACTTATTGGATGCACAAGATTTGTTTAAAAACCCTAATTGGACAAGAATAAGCCTTGGGAGGACGAAAATGACATAAATGTTCATCCAATGACACAAATGAACTTATTGGATGCACAAGATTAGTTAAAAACCCTAATTGGACAAGAATAAGCCTAGGGTGCACGAAAATGACCTAAATGTTCATCCAATGACACAAACACACCTACTGGATGCACAAGATTGGTTAAAAACCCTAGTTGGACAAGAATAAGCTTTGGGAGGACGAAAATGACATAAATGTTCATCCAATGACACAAATGAACTTATTGGATGCACAAGATTAGTTAAAAACAATAATTGGACAAGAATAAGCCTAGGGTAGACGAAAATGACCTAAATGTTCATCCAATGACACAAATGAACTTATTGGATGCACAAGATTGGTTAAAAACCCTAATTGGACAAGAATAAGCATAGGGAGGACGAAAATGACCTAAATGTTCATCCAATGACACAAACACACCTATTAGATGCACAAGATTGGTTAAAAACCCTAATTGGACAAGAATAAGCCTAGGGAGGACGAAAATGACATAAATGTTCATCCAATGACACAAACACACCTATTGGATGCACAAGATTGGTTAAAAACCCTAACTGGACAAGAATAAGCCTAGGGAGGACGAAAATGACTTAAATCTTAATCCAATGACACAAATGAACTTATTGGATGCACAAGATTGCTTAAAACCCTAATTGGATAAGAATAAGCCTTGGGAGGACGAAAATGACCTAAATGTTCATCCAATGACACAAACACACCTATTGGAAGCACAAGATTGCTTAAAAACCCTAATTGGACAAGAATAAGCCTAGGGAGGACGAAAATGACCTAAATGTTCATCCAATGACACAAATGAACTTATTGGATGCACAAGATTGCTTAAAACCCTAATTGGACAAGAATAAGCCTAGGGAGGATGAAAATGACCTAAATGTTCATCCAATGACACAAATGAACTTATTGGATGCACAAGATTGGTTAGAAACCCTAATTGGACAAGAATAAGCGTAGGGAGGACGAAAATGACCTAATTGTTCATCCAATGACACAAATAAACTTATTGGATGCACATGATTGCTTAAAAACCCTAATTGGGCAAGAATAAGCCTAGGGAGGACGAAAATGACCTAAATGTTCATCCAATGACACAAATGAACTTATTGGATGCACAAGATTGCTTAAAAACCCTAATTGGACAAGAATAAGCCTAGGGAGGACGAAAATGACCTAAATGTTCATCCAATGACACAAATGAACTTATTGGATGCACAAGATTGCTTAAAAACCCTAATTGGACAAGAATAAGCCTAGGGAGGACGAAAATGACCTAAATGTTCATCCAATGACACAAATACACCTATTGGATGCACAAGATTCGTTAAACACCCTAATTGGACAAGAATAAGCCTAGGGAGGACGAAACTGACCTAAATGTTCATCCAATGACACAAACACACCTATTGGATGCACAAGATTGGTTAAAAACCCTAATTGGAAAAGAATAAGCCTAGTAAGGACGAAAATGACCTAAATGTTCATCCAATAACACAAATGAACTTATTGGAAGCACAAGATTGCTTAAAAACCCTAATTAGACAAGAATAAGCCTAGGAAGGACGAAAATGACCTAAATGTTCATCCAATGACACAAATACACCTATTGGATGCACAAGATTGGTTAGAAACCCTAATTGGACAAGAATAAGCCTAGGGAGGACGAAAATGACCTAAATGTTCATCCAATGACACAAACACACATATTGGATGCACAAGATTGGTTAAAAACCGAAATTGGACAAGAATAAGCCTAGGGAGGACGAAAATGACCTAAATGTTCATCCAATGACACAAATACACCTATTGGATGCACAAGATTCGTTAGAAACCCTAATTGGATAAGAATAAGCCTAGGGAGGACGAAACTGACCTAAATGTTCATCCAATGACACAAACACACCTATTGGATGCACAAGATTGGTTAAAAACCCTAATTGGACAAGAATAAGCCTAGGGAGGACGAAAATGACCAAAATGTTCATCCAATAACACAAATGAACTTATTGGATGCACAAGATTGCTTAAAAACCCTAATTAGACAAGAATAAGCCTAGGGAGGACGAAAATGACCTAAATGTCCATCCAGTGACACAAATACACCTATTGGATGCACAAGATTGGTTAGAAACCCTAATTGGACAAGAATAAGCCTAGGGAGGACGAAAATGACCTAAATGTTCATCCAATGACACAAATGAACTTATTGGATGCACAAGATTGGTTAAAAACCCTAATTGGACAAGAATAAGCCTAGGGAGGACGAAAATGACCTAAATGTTCATCCAATGACACAATTGAACTTAGTGGATGCACAAGATTGGTTAAAAACCCTAATTGGACAAAAATGAGCCTAGGGAGGACGAGAATGACCTAAATGTTCATTCAATGACACAAACACACCTATTGGATGCACAAGATTGGTTAGAAACCCTAATTGGACAAGAATAAGCCTAGGGAGGACGAAAATGACCTAAATGTTAATCCAATGACACAAATGAACTTATTGGATGCACAAGATTGGTTAAAAACCCTAATTGGACAAGAATAAGCCTAGGGAGGACGAAAATAACCTAAATGTTCATCAAATGACTAAACACACCTATTGGATGCACAAGATTGGTTAGAAACCCTAATTGGACAATAATAAGCCTAGGAAGGACGAAAATGACCTAAATGTTCACCCAAAGACACAAATGAACTTATTGGATGCACAAGATTGGTTAAAAACCCTAATTGGACAAGAATAAGCCTAGGGAGGACGAAAATGACCTAAATGTTCATCCAATGACACAAACACACCTATTGGATGCACAAGATTGGTTAGAAACCCTAATTGGACAAGAATAAGCCTAGGGAGGACGAAAATGACCTAAATGTTAATCCAATGACACAAATGAACTTATTGGATGCACAAGATTGGTTAAAAACCCTAATTGTACAAGAATAAGCCTAGGGAGGACGAAAATGACCTAAATGTTCATCCAATGACACAAACACACCTATTGGATGCACAAGATTGGTTAAAAACCCTAATTGGACAAGAATAAGCCTAGGGAGGACGAAAATGACCTAAATGTTCATCCAATGACACAAATGAACCTATTGGAAGCACAAGATTGGTTAAAAACCCTAATTGGACAAGAATAAGCCTAGGGAGGACGAAAATGACCTAAATGTTCATCCAATGACACAAATGAACTTATTGGATGCACAAGATTGGTTAAAAACCCTAATTGGACAAGAATAAGCCTAGGGAGGACGAAAATGACCTAAATGTTCATCCAATGACACAAACACACCTATTGGATGCACAAGATTGGTTAAAAACCTTAACTGGACAAGAATAAGCCTAGGGAGGACGAAAATGACCTAAATGTTCATCCAATGACACAAATGAACTTATTGGATGCACAAGATTGGTTAAAAACCCTAATTGGACAAGAATAAGCCTAGGGAGGACGAAAAATGACCTAAATGTTCATCCAATGACACAAATGAACTTATTGGATGAACAAGATTGCTTAAAACCCTAATTGGACAAGAATAAGCCTAGGGAGGACGAAAATGACCTAAATGTTCATCCAATGACACAAATGAACTTATTGGATGCACAAGATTGCTTAAAAACCCTAATTGGACAAGAATAAGCCTAGGGAGGACGAAAATGACCTAAATGTTCATCCAATGACACAAATGAACTTATTGGATGCACAAGATTGGTTAAAAACCCTAATTGGACAAGAATAAGCCTAGGGAGGACGAAAATGACCTAAATGTTCGTCCATTGACACAAATGAACTTATTGGATGCACAAGGTTGGTTAAAAACCCTAATTGGACAAGAATAAGCCTAGGGAGAACGAAAATGACCTAAATGTTCATCCAATGACACAAATGAACTTATTGGATGCACAAGATTGGTTAAAAACCCTAATTGGACAAGAATAAGACTAGGGAGGACGAAAATGACCTAAATGTTCATCCAATGACACAAGCACACCTATTGGATGCACAAGATTGGTTAGAAATACTAATTGGACAAGAATAAGCCTAGGGAGGATGAAAATGACCTAAATATTCATCCAATGACACAAATGAACTTATTGGATGCACAAGATTGCTTAAAACCCTAATTGGACAAGAATAAGACTAGGGAGGACGAAAATGACCTAAATGTTCATCCAATGACACAAACACACCTATTGGATGTACAAGATTGGTTAGAAACCCTAATTGGACAAGAATAAGCCTAGGAAAGATGAAAATGACCTAAATGTTAATCCAATGACACAAATAAACTTATTGGATGCACAAGATTGCTTAAAACCCTAATTGGACAAGAATAAGCCTAGGGAGGACGAAAATGACCTAAATGTTCATCCAATGACACAAACACACCTATTGGATGCACAAGATTGTTTAGAAACCCTAATTGGACAAGAATAAGCTTAGGGAGGACGAAAATGAATTAAATGTTCATCCAATGACACAAATGAACTTATTGGATGCACAAGATTGGTTAAAAATCCTAATTGGACAAGAATAAGCTTAGGGAGGACGAAAATGACCTAAATGTTCATCCAATGACACAATTGAACTTATTGGATGCACAAGAATGTTTAAAAACCCTAATTGGACAAGAATAAGCCTAGGGAGGACGAAAATGACCTAAATGTTCATCCAATGACACAAACACACCTATTGGATGCACAAGATTGGTTAAAAACCCTAATTGGACAAGAATAAGCCTAGGGAGGACGAAAATGACCTAAATGTTCATCCATTGACACAAATGAACTTATTGGATGCACAAGATTGGTTAGAAACCCTAATTGGACAAGAATAAGCCTAGGGAGGACGAAAATGACCTAAATGTTCATCCAATGACACAAATGAACTTATTGGATGCACAAGATTGCTTAAAAACCCTAATTGGACAAGAATAAGCCTAGGGAGGACGAAAATGACCTAAATGTTCATCCAATGACACAAATGAACTTATTGGATGCACAAGATTGCTTAAAACCCTAATTGGACAAGAATAAGACTAGGGAGGACGAAAATGACCTAAATGTTCATCCAATGACACAAATACACCTATTGGATGCAAAAGATTGGTTAGAAACCTTAATTGGACAAGAATAAGCCTAGGGAGGACGAAAATGACCTAAATGTTCATCCAATGACACAAATGAACTTATTGGATGCACAAGATTGGTTAGAAACCCTAATTGGACAAGAATAAGCCTAGAGAGGACGAAAATGACCTAAATGTTCATCCAATGACACAAATGAACTTATTGGATGCACAAGATTGCTTAGAAACCCTAATTGGACAAGAATAAGCCTAGGGAGGACGAAAATGACCTAAATGTTCATCCAATGACACAAATGAACTTATTGGATGCACAAGATTGGTTAGAAACCCTAATTGGATAAGAATAAGCCTAGGGAGGACGAAAATGACCTAAATGTTCATCCAATGACGCAAATGAACTTATTGGATGCACAAGATTGCTTAAAAACCCTAATTGGACAAGAATAAGCCTAGGGAGGACGAAAATGACCTAAATGTTCATCCAATGACACAAATGAACTTATTGGATGCACAAGATTGCTTAAAAACCCTAATTGGACAAGAATAAGCCTAGGGAGGACGAAAATGACCTAAATGTTCATCCAATGACACAAATGAACTTATTGGATGTACAAGATTGCTTAAAACCCTAATTGGACAAGAATAAGACTAGGGAGGACGAAAATGACCTAAATGTTCATCCAATGACACAAACACACCTATTGGATGCACAAAATTGGTTAAAAACCCTAATTGGACAAGAATAAGCCTAGGGAGGACAAAAATGACCTAAATGTTCATCTAATGACACAAATTAACTTATTGGATGCACAAGATTTATTTAAAAACCCTAATTGGACAAGAATAAGCCTTGGGAGGACGAAAATGACATAAATGTTCATCCAATGACACAAATGAACTTATTGGATGCACAAGATTAGTTAAAAATCCTAATGCGACAAGAATAAGCCTAGGGTGGACGAAAATGACCTAAATGTTCATCCAATGACACAAACACAACTATTGGATGCACAAGATTGGTTAAAAACCGTAACTGGACAAGAATAAGCCTAGGGAGGACGAAAATGACCTAAATGTTCATCCAATGACACAAATGAACTTATTGGATGTACAAGATTGCTTAAAACCCTAATTGGACAAGAATAAGACTAGGGAGGACGAAAATGACCTAAATGTTCATCCAATGATACAAACACACCTATTGGATGCACAAGATTGGTTAGAAACCCTAATTGGACAACAATAAGCCTAGGGAGGACGAAAATGACCTAAATGTTCATCCAATGACACAAATGAACTTATTGGATGCACAAGATTGGTTAAAAACCCTAATTGCACAAAACTAAGCCTAGGGGGGACGAAAATGACCTAAATGTTCATCCAATGACACAAATGAACTTATTGGATGCACAAGATTGATTAAAACCCTAATTGGACAAGAATAAGACTAGGGAGGACGAAAATGACCTAAATGTTCATCCAATGACACAAACATACCTATTGGATGCACAAGATTGGTTAAAAACCCTAATTGCACAAAACTAAGCCTAGGGAGGACGAAAATGACCTAAATGTTCATCCAATGACACAATTGAACTTATTGGATGCACAAGATTGCTTAAAAACCCTAATTGGACAAGAATAAGCCTAGGGAGGATGAAAATGACCTAAATGTTCATGCAATGACACAAATGAACTTATTGGATGCACAAGATTGGTTAAAAACCCTAATTGGACAAGAATAAGCCTTGGGAGGACGAAAATGACTTAAATGTTCATCCAATGACACAAATGAACTTATTGGATGCACAAGATTGGTTAAAAACCATAATTGGACAAGAATAAGCCTAGGGTGGACGAAAATGACCTAAATGTTCATCCAATGACACAAATGAACTTATTGGATGCACAAGATTGGTTAAAAACCCTAATTGGACAAGAATAAGCCTAGGGAGGACAAAAACGACCTAAATGTTCATCCAATGACACAAATTAACTTATTGGATGCACAAGATTTGTTTAAAAACCCTAATTGGACAAGAATAAGCCTTGGGAGGACGAAAATGACATAAATGTTCATCCAATGACACAAATGAACTTATTGGATGCACAAGATTAGTTAAAAACCCTAATTGGACATGAATAAGCCAAGGGTGGACGAAAATGACCTAAATGTTCATCCAATGACACAAATGAACTTATTGGATGCACAAGATTGGTTAAAAACCCTAATTGGACAAGAATAAGCCTAGGGAGGACGAAAATGACCTAAATGTTCATCCAATGACACAAACACACCTATTGGATGCACAAGATTGGTTAAAAACCCTAACTGGACAAGAATAAGCCTAGGGAGGACGAAGATGACTTAAATCTTAATCCAATGACACAAATGAACTTATTGGATGCACAAGATTGCTTAAAACCCTAATTGGATAAGAATAAGCCTTGGGAGGACGAAAATGACCTAAATGTTCATCAAATGACACAAACACACCTATTGGATGCACAAGATTGGCTTAAAACCCTAATTGGACAAGAATAAGACTGGGGAGGACGAAAATGACCTAAATGTTCATCCAATGACACAAACACACCTATTGGTTGCACAAGATTGGTTAAAAACCCTAATTGGACAACAATAAGCCTAGGGGGGATGAAAATGACCTCAATGTTCATCTAATGACACAAACACACCTATTGGATGCACAAGATTGGTTAAAAACCCTAATTGCACAAAACTAAGCCTAGTGAGGACGAAAATAACCTAAATGTTCATCCAATGACACAAATGAACTTATTGGATGCACAAGATTGCTTAAAACCCTAATTGGACAAGAATAAGACTAGGGAGGACGAAAATGACCTAAATGTTCATCCAATGACACAAACACACCTATTGGATGCACATGATTGGTTAGAAACCCTAATTGAACAAGAATAAGCCTATGGAGGACGAAAATGACCTAAATTTTCATCCAATGAAACAAATGAACTTATTGGATTCACATGATTGCTTAAAAACCCTAATTGGACAAGAATAAGCCTAGGAAGGACGTAAATGACCTAAATGTTCATCCAATGACACAAATGAACTTATTGGATGCACAAGATTGGTTAAAAACCCTAATTGGACAAGAATAAGCCTAGGGAGGACGAAAATGACCTAAATGTTCATCCAATGACACAAACACACCTATTGGATGCACAAGATTGGTTAGAAACCCTAATTGGACAAAAATAAGCCTAGGGAGGACGAAAATGACCTAAATGTTCATCCAATGACACAAATGAACTTATTGGACACACAAGATTGGTTAAAAACCCTAATTGGACAAGAATAAGCCTAGGGAGGACGAAAATAACCTAAATGTTCATCCAATGACACAAATGAACTTATTGGATGCACAAGATTGGTTAAAAACCCTAATTGGACAAGAATAAGCCTAGGGAGGACGAAAATGACCTAAATGTTCATCCAATGACACAAACACACCTATTGGATGCACAAGAATTGTTAGAAACCCTAATTGAACAAGAATAAGCCTAGGGAGGACGAAAATGACCTAAATGTTCATCCAATGACACAAATGAACTTATTGGATGCACAAGATTGCTTAAAAACCCTAATTGGACAAGAATAAGCCTAGGGAGGACGAAAATGACCTAAATGTTCATCCAATGACACAAATGAACTTATTGGATGCACAAGATTGGTTAAAAACCCTAATTGGACAAGAATAAGTCTTGGGAGGACGAAAATGACCTAAATGTTCATCCAATGACACAAATGAACTTATTGGATGCACAAGATTGGTTAAAAACCCTAATTGGACAAGAATAAGCCTAGGGAGGACGAAAATGACCTAAATGTTCATCCAATGACACAAACACACCTATTGGATGCACAAGATTGGTTAAAAACCCTAATTGGACAAGAATAAGCCTAGGGAGGACGAAAATGACCTAAATGTTCATCCAATGACACAAATACACCTATTGGATGCAAAAGATTGGTTAGAAACCCTAATTGGCCAAGAATAAGCCTAGGGAGGACGAAAATGACCTAAATGTTCATCCAATGACACAAACACACCTATTGGATGCACAAGATTGGTTAAAAACCCTAATTGGACAAGAATAAGCCTAGGGAGGACGAAAATGACCTAAATGTTCATCCAATGACACAAATGAACTTATTAGATGCACAAGATTGGTTAAAAACCCTAATTGGACAAGAATAAGACTAGGGAGGACGAAAATGACCTAAATGTTCATCCAATGACACAAACACACCTATTGGATGCACAAGATTGGTTAGAAACCCTAATTGGACAAGAATAAGCCTAGGAAGGACGAAAATGACCTAAATGTTAATCCAATGACACAAATGAACTTATTGGATGCACAAGATTGGTTAAAAACCCTAATTGGACAAGAATAAGCCTAGGGAGGACGAAAATGACCTAAATGTTCATCCAATGACAGAAACACACCTATTGGATGCACAAGATTGGTTAGAAACCCTAATTGGACAAAAATGAGCCTAGGGAGGACGAAAATGACCTAAATGTTAATCCAATGACAAAATGAACTTATTGGATGCACAAGATTGGTTAAAAACCCTAATTGGACAAGAATAAGCCTAGGGAGGACGAAAATAACCTAAATGTTCATCAAATGACTAAACACACCTATTGGATGCACAAGATTGGTTAGAAACCCTAATTGGACAAGAATAAGCCTAGGGAGAATGAAAATGACCTAAATATTCATCCAATGACACAAATGAACTTATTGGATGCACAAGATTGCTTAAAACCCTAATTGGACAAGAATAAGACTAGGGAGGACGAAAATAACCTAAATGTTGATCCAATGACACAAACACACCTATTGGATGCACAACATTGGTTAGAAACCCTAATTGGACAAGTATAAGCCTAGGGAGGACGAAAATGACCTAAATGTTCATCCAATGACACAAACACACCTATTGGATGCACAAGATTGGTTAGAAACCCTAATTGGACAAGAATAAGCCTTGGGAGGATGAAAATGACCTAAATGTTCATCCAATGACACAAATGAACTTATTGGATGCACAAGATTGGTTAAAAACCCTAATTGGACAAGAATAAGCCTAGGGAGGACGAAAATGACCTAAATGTTCATCCAATGACACAAACACACCTATTGGATGCACAAGATTGGTTAGAAACCCTAATTGGAGAAGAATAAGCCTAGGGAGGTCGAAAATGATCTAAATGTTCATCCAATGACACAAATGAACTTATTGGATGCACAAGATTGCTTAAAAACCCTAATTGGACAAGAATAAGCCTAGGGAGGACGAAAATGACCTAAATGTTCATCCAATGACACAAATGAACTTATTGGATGCACAAGATTGGTTAAAAACCCTAATTGGACAAGAATAAGCCTAGGGTGGAAGAAAATGACCTAAATGTTCATCCAATGACACAAATGAACTTATTGGATGCACAAGATTGGTTAAAAACCCTAATTGGACAAGAATAAGCCTAGGGAGGACAAAAATGACCTAAATGTTCATCCAATGACACAAATTAACTTATTGGATGCACAAGATTTGTTTAAAAACCCTAATTGGACAAGAATAAGCCTTGGGAGGACGAAAATGACATAAATGTTCATCAAATGACACAAATGAACTTATTGGATGCACAAGATTAGTTAAAAACCCTAATTGGACAAGAATAAGCCTAGGGTGGACGAAAATGACCTAAATGTTCATCCAATGACACAAATGAACTTATTGGATGCACAAGATTGGTTAAAAACCCTAATTGGACAAGAATAAGCCTAGGGAGGACAAAATGACCTAAATGTTCATCCAATGACACAAACACACCTATTGGATGCACAAGATTGGTTCAAAACCCTAATTGGACAAGAATAAGCCTAGGGAGGACGAAAATGACCTAAATGTTCATCCAATGACACAAACACACCTATTGGATGCACAAGATTGGTTAAAAACCCTAACTGGACAAGAATAAGCCTAGGGAGGACGAAAATGACTTAAATCTTAATCCAATGACACAAATGAACTTATTGGATGCACAAGATTGCTTAAAACCCTAATTGGATAAGAAGAAGCCTTGGGAGGACGAAAATGACCTAAATGTTCATCAAATGACACAAACACACCTATTGGATATACAAGATTGGCTTAAAACCATAATTGGACAAGAATAAGACTAGGGACGACGAAAATGACCTAAATGTTCATCCAATGACACAAATGAACTTATTGGATGCACAAGATTGCTTAAAACCCTAATTGGACAAGAATAAGACTAGGGAGGACGAAAATGACCTAAATGTTCATCCAATAACACAAACACACCTATTGGATGCAAAAGATTGGTTAGAAACCCTAATTGGACAAGAATAAGCCTAGGGAGGATGAAAATGACCTAAATGTTCATCCAATGACACAAATGAACTTATTGGATGCACAAGATTGCTTAAAACCCTAATTGGACAAGAATAAGCCTAGGGAGGACGAAAATGACCTAAATGTTCATCCAATGACACAAATGAACTTATTGGATGCACAAGATTGGTTAAAAACCCTAATTGGACAAGAATAAGCCTAGGGAGGACAAAAATGACCTAAATGTTCATCCAATGACACAAATTAACTTATTGGATGCACAAGATTTGTTTAAAAACCCTAATTGGACAAGAATAAGCCTTGGGAGGACCAAAATGACATAAATGTTCATCCAATGACACAAATGAACTTATTGGATGCACAAGATTAGTTAAAAATCCTAATTGGACAACAATAAGCCTAGGGTGGACGAAAATGACCTAAATGTTCATCCAATGACACAAATGAACTTATTGGATGCACAAGATTGGTTAAAAACCCTAATTGGACAAGAATAAGCCTAGGGAGGACGAAAATGACCTAAATGTTCATCCAATGACACAAACACACCTATTGGATGCACAAGATTGGTTAAAAACCCTAACTGGACAAGAATAAGCCTAGGGAGGATGAAAATGACTTAAATCTTAATCCAATGACACAAATGAACTTATTGGATGCACAAGATTGCTTAAAACCCTAATTGGATAAGAAGAAGCCTTGGGAGGACGAAAATGACCTAAATGTTCATCAAATGACACAAGCACACCTATTGGATGTACAAGATGGGCTTAAAACCCTATTTGGACAAGAATAAGACTAGGGACGACGAAAATGACCTAAATGTTCATCCAATGACACCAATGAACTTATTGGATGCACAAGATTGGTTAAAAACCCTAATTGGACAAGAATAAGACTAGGGTGGACGAAAATGACCTAAATGTTCATCCAATGACACAAATGAACTTATTGGATGCACAAAATTGGTTAAAAACCCTAATTGGACAAGAATAAGCCTAGGGAGGACAAAAATGACCTAAATGTTCATCCAATGACACAAATTAACTTATGGGATGCACAAGATTTATTTAAAAACCCTAATTGGACAAGAATAAGCCTTGGGAGGACGAAAATGACATAAATGTTCATCCAATGACACAAATGAACTTATTGGATGCACAAGATTAGTTAAAAATCCTAATGAGACAAGAATAAGCCTAGGGTGGACGAAAATGACCTAAATGTTCATCCAATGACACAAATGAACTTATTGGATGCACAAGATTGGTTAAAAACCCTAATTGGACAAGAATAAGCCTAGGGAGGACGAAAATGACCTAAATGTTCATCCAATGACACAAACACACCTATTGGATGAACAAGATTGGTTTAAAACCCTAATTGGACAAGAATAAGCCTAGGGAGGACGAAAATGATCTAAATGTTAATCCAATGACACAAACACACCTATTGGAAGCACAAGATTGGTTGAAAACCCTAATTGGACAAGAATAAGGCTAGGGACGACGAAAATGACCTAAATGTTCATCCAATGACACAAATGAACTTATTGGATGCACAAGATTGGTTAAAAACCCTAATTGGACAAGAATAAGCCTAGGGAGGACGAAAATGACCTAAATGTTCATCCAATGACACAAATGAACTTATTGGATGCACAAGATTGGTTAAAAACCCTAATTGGACAAGAATAAGCCTAGGGAGGACGAAAATGACCTAAATGTTCATCCAATGACACAAACACACCTATTGAATGCACAAGATTGTATAAAAACCCTAATTCGACAAGAATTAGACTAGGGAGGACGAAAATGACCTAAATGTTCCTCCAATGACACAAACACACCTATTGGATGCACAGGATTGCATAAAAACCCTAATTGGACAAGAATAAGCCTAGGGAGGACGAAAATGACCTAAATGTTCGTCCAATGACACAAACACACCTATTGGATGCACAGGATTGCATAAAAACCCTAATTGGACAAGAATAAGCCTATGGAGGACGAAAATGACCTAAATGTTCGTCCAATGACACAAACACACCTATAGGATGCACAAGATTGCATAAAAACCCAAATTGGACAAGAACAAGCCTAGGGAGGACGAAAATGACCTAAATGTTCATCCAATGACACAAATGAACTTATTGGATGCACAAGATTGGTTAAAAACCCTAATTGGACAAGAATAAGCCTAGGGAGGACGAAAATGACCTAAATGTTCATCCAATGACACAAACACACCTATTGGATGCACAAGATTGGTTAAAAACCCTAATTGGACAAAAATAAGCCTAAGGAGGAAGAAAATGACCTAAATGTTCATCCAATGACACAAATGAACTAAATGGATGCACAAGATTGCATAAACCCTAATTGGACAAGAATAAGCATAAGGAGGACGAAAATGACCTAAATGTTCATCCAATGACACAAATGAACATATTGGACAACAATAAGCATAGGGAGGACGAAAATGACCTAAATGTTCATCCAATGACACAAATGAACTTATTGGATGCACAAGATTGGTTAAAAACCCTAATTGGACAAGAATAAGCCTAGGGAGGACGAAAATGACCTAAATGTTCATCCAATGACACAAACACACCTATTGCATGCACAAGATTGGTTAAAAACCCTAATTGGACAAGAATAAGCCTAGGGAGGACGAAAATGACCTAAATGTTCATCCAATGACACAAACACACCTATTGGATGCACAAGATTGGTTAAAAACCCTAATTGAACAAGAATATGCCTAGGGAGGAAGAAAATGACTTAAATCTTAATCCAATGACACAAATGAACTTATTGGATGCACAAGATTGCTTAAAACCCTAATTGGACAAGAATAAGACTAGGGAGGACGAAAATGACCTAAATGTTCATCCAATGACACAAACACACCTATTGGATGCACAAGAGTGGTTAAAAACCCTAATTGGACAAGAATAAGCCTTGGGAGGACGAAAATGACCTAAATGTTCATCCAATGACACAAATGAACCTATTGGATGCACAAGATTGGTTAAAAACCCTAATTGGACAAGAATAAGCCTAGGGTGGACGAAAATGACATAAATGTTTATCCAATGACACAAATGAACATATTGGATGCACAAGATTGGTTAAAAACCCTAATTGGACAAGAATAAGCCTAGGGAGGACGAAAATGACCTAAATGTTCATCCAATGACACAAACACACCTATTGGATGCACAAGATTGGTTAAAAACCCTAATTGGACAAGAATAAGCCTAGGGAGGACGAAAATGACTTAAATGTTCATCCAATGACACAAATGAACTTATTGGATGCATAAGATTGGTTAAAAACCCTAATTGGACAAGAATAAGCTTAGGGTGGACGAAAATGACCTAATTGTTCATCCAATGACACAAATGAACTTATTGGATGCACAAGATTGGTTAAAAACCCTAATTGGACAAGAATAAGCCTAGGGAGGACGAAAATGACCTAAATGTTCATCCAATGACACAAACACACCTATTGGATGCACAAGATTGGTTAGAAACCCTAATTGGACAAGAATAAGCCTAGGAAGGACGAAAATGACCTAAATGTTAATCCAATGACACAAATGAACTTATTGGATGCACAAGATTGCTTAACACCCTAATTGGACAAGAATAAGACTAGGGAGGACGAAAATGACCTAAATGTTCATCCAATGACACAAATGAACTTATTGGATGCACAAGATTGCTTAAAACCCTAATTGGACAAGAATAAGACTAGGGTGGACGAAAATGACCTAAATGTTCATCCAATGACACAAATGAACTTATTGGATGCACAAGATTGGTTAAAAACCCTAATTGGACAAGAATAAGCCTAGGGAGGACGAAAATGACCTAAATGTTCATCCAATGACACAAACACACCTATTGGATGCACAAGATTGGTTAAAAACCCTAACTTGACAAGAATAAGCCTAGGGAGGACGAAAATGACTTAAATCTTAATCCAATGACACAAATGAACTTATTGGATGCACAAGATTGCTTAAAACCCTAATTGGATAAGAATAAGGCTTGGGAGGACGAAAATGACCTAAATGTTCATCAAATGACACAAACACACACCTATTGGATGCACAAGATTGGCTTAAAACCCTAATTGGACAAGAATAAGCCTAGGGAGGACGAAAATGACCTAAATGTTCATCCAATGACACAAATGAACTTATTGGATGCACAAGATTGGTTAAAAACCCTAATTGGACAAGAATAAGCCTAGGGAGGACGAAAATGACCTAAATGTTCATCCAATGACACAAATGAACTTATTGGATGCACAAGATTACATAAAAACCCTAAATGGACAAGAATAAGCCTAGGGAGGACGAAAATGACCTAAATGTTCGTCCAATGACACAAACACACCTATTGGATGCACAAGATTGCATAAAAACCCTAATTGGACAAGAATAAGCCTAGGGAGGACGAAAATGACCTAAATGTTCATCCAACGACACAAATGAACTTATTGGATGCACAAGATCGGTTAAAAACCCTAATTGGACAAGAATAAGCCTAGGGAGGACGAAAATGACCTAAATGTTCATCCAATGACACAAATGAACTTATTGGATGCACAAGATTGGTTAAAAACCCTAATTGGACAAGAATAAGCCTAGGGAGGACGAAAATGACCTAAATGTTCGTCCAATGACACAAATTAACTTATTGGATGCATAAGATTTGTTTAAAAACCCTAATTGGACAAGAATAAGCCTTGGGAGGACGAAAATGACATAAATGTTCGTCCAATGACACAAATGAACTTATTGGATGCACAAGATTGGTTAAAAACCCTAATTGGACAAGAATAAGCCTTGGGAGGACGAAAACGACCTAAATGTACATCCAATGACACAAATACGCCTATTGGATGCACAAGAATCGTTAAAAACCCTAACTGGACAAGAATAAGCCTAGTGAGGTCGAAAATGACCTAAATGTTCATCCAATGACACAAATGACCTTATTGGATGCACAAGATTGGTTAAAAACCCTAATTGGACAAGAATAAGCCTAGGGTGGACGAAAATGACCTAAATGTTCATCCAATGACACAAATGAACTTATTGGATGCACAAGATTGGTTAAAAACCCTAATTGGACAAGAATAAGCCTAGGGAGGACGAAAATGACCTAAATGTTCGTCCAATGACACAAATTAACTTATTGGATGCATAAGATTTGTTTAAAAACCCTAATTGGACAAGAATAAGCCTTGGGAGGACGAAAATGACATAAATGTTCGTCCAATGACACAAATGAACTTATTGGATGCACAAGATTGGTTAAAAACCCTAATTGGACAAGAATAAGCCTTGGGAGGACGAAAACGACCTAAATGTTCATCCAATGACACAAATACGCCTATTGGATGCACAAGAATCGTTAAAAACCCTAACTTGACAAGAATAAGCCTAGTGAGGTCGAAAATGACCTAAATGTTCATCCAATGACACAAATGACCTTATTGGATGCACAAGATTGGTTAAAAACCCTAATTGGACAAGAATAAGCCTAGGGTGGACGAAAATGACCTAAATGTTCATCCAATGACACAAATGAACTTATTGGATGCACAAGATTGGTTAAAAACCCTAATTGGACAAGAATAAGCCTAGGGAGGACGAAAATGACCTAAATGTTCGTCCAATGACACAAATTAACTTATTGGATGCATAAGATTTGTTTAAAAACCCTAATTGGACAAGAATAAGCCTTGGGAGGACGAAAATGACATAAATGTTCATCCAATGACACAAATGAACTTATTGGATGCACAAGATTAGTTAAAAACCCTAATTGGATAAGAATAAGCCTAGGGTGGACGAAAATGACCTAAATGTTCATCCAATGACACAAATGAACTTATTGGATGCACAAGATTGGTTAAAAACCCTAATTGGACAAGAATAAGCCTAGGGAGGACGAAAATGACCTAAATGTTCATCCAATGACACAAACACACCTATTGGACGCACAAGATTGGTTAAAAACCCTAATTGGAAAAGAATAAGCCTAGGGAGGACGAAAATGACCTAAATGTTCATCCAACGACACAAATGAACTTATTGGATGCACATGATTGCTTAAAACCCTAATTGGATAACAAGAAGCCTTGGGAGGACGAAAATGACCTAAATGTTCATCAAATGACACAAACACACCTATTGGATGCACAAGATTGGCTTAAAACCCTAATTGGACAAGAATAAGACAAGGGACGACGAAAATGACCTAAATGTTCATCCAATGACACAAATGAACTTATTGGATGCACAAGATTGCTTAAAACCCTAATTGGACAAGAATAAGACTAGGGAGGACGAAAATGACCTAAATGTTCATCCAATGACACAAACACACCTATTGGATGCAAAAGATTGGTTAGAAACCCTAATTGGACAAGAATAAGCCTAGGGAGGACGAAAATGACCTAAATGTTCATCCAATGACAAAAATGAACTTATTGGATGCACAAGATTGCTTAAAAACCCTAATTGGACAAGAATAAGCCTAGGGAGGACAAAAATGACCTAAATGTTCATCCAATGACACAAATGAACTTATTGGTTGCACAAGATAGCTTAAAACCCTAATTGGACAAGAATAAGACTAGGGAGGACGAAAATGACCTAAATGTTCATCCAATGACACAAACACACCTATTGGATGCACAAGATTGGTTAAAAACCCTAATTGGACAAGAATAAGCCTAGGGAGGACGAAAATGACCTAAATGTTCATCCAATGACACACATGAACTTATTGGAAGCACAAGATTGGTTGAAAACCCTAATTGGACAAGAATAAGCCTAGGGAGGACGAAAATGACCTAAATGTTCATCCAATGACAAAATGAACTTATTGGATGCACAAGATAGCTTAAAACCCTAATTGGACAAGAATAAGACTTGGGAGGACGAAAATGACCTAAATGTTCATCCAATGACACAAACACACCTATTGGATGCACAAGATTGGTTAGAAACCCTAATTGGACAAGAATAAGCCTAGGGAGGACGAAAATGACCTAAATGTTCATCCAATGACACAAATGAACTTATTGGATGCACAAGATTGCTTAAAAACCCTAATTGGACAATAAAAAGCCTAGGGAGGACGAAAATAACCTAAATGTTCATCCAATGACACAAATGAACTTATTGGATGCACAAGATAGCTTAAAACCCTAATTGGACAAGAATAAGACTAGGGAGGACGAAAATGACCTAAATGTTCATCCAATGTCACAAATTAACTTATTGGATGCACAAGATTTGTTTAAAAACCCTAATTGGACAAGAATAAGCCTTGGGAGGACGAAAATGACATAAATGTTCATCCAATGACACAAATGAACTTATTGGATGGACAAGATTAATAAAAACCCTAATTGGACAAGAATAAGCCTAGGGTGGACGAAAATGACCTAAATGTACATCCAATGACACAAATGAACTTATTGGATGCACAAGATTGGTTAAAAACCCTAATTGGACAAGAATAAGCCTAGGGAGGACGAAAATGACCTAAATGTTCATCCAATGACACAAACACACCTATTGGATGCACAAGATTGGTTAAAAACCCTAATTGGACAAGAATAAGCCTAGAGAGGACGAAAATGACCTAAATGTTCATCCAATGACACAAACACACCTATTGGATGCACAAGATTGGTTAAAAACCCTAACTGGACAAGAATAAGCCTAGGGAGGACGAAAATGACTTAAATCTTAATCCAATGACACAAATGAACTTATTGGATGCACAAGATTGCTTAAAACCCTAATTGGATAAGAAGAAGCCTTGGGAGGACGAAAATGACCTAAATGTTCATCAAATGACACAAACACACCTATTGGATGCCCAATATTGGCTTAAAACCCTAATTGGACAAGAATAAGACTAGGGACGACGAAAATGACCTAAATGTTCATCCAATGACACAAATGAACTTATTGGATGCACAAGATTGCTTAAAACCCTAATTGGACAAGAATAAGACTAGTGAGGACGAAAATGACCTAAATGTTCATCCAATGACACAAACACACCTATTGGATGCAAAAGATTGGTTTGAAACCCTAATTGGACAAGAATAAGCCTAGGGAGGATGAAAATGACCTAAATGTTCATGCAATGACAAAAATGAACTAATTGGATGCACAAGATTGGTTAAAAACCCTAATTGGACAAGAATAAGCCTTGGGAGGACGAAAATGACTTAAATGTTCATCCAATGACACAAATACGCCTATTGGATGCACAAGAATGGTTAAAAACCCTAACTGGACAAGAATAAGCCTAGTGAGGTCGAAAATGACCTAAATGTTCATCCAATGACACAAATGAACTTATTGGATGCACAAGATTGCTTAAAAACCCTAATTGGACAAGAATAAGCCTAGGGAGGACGAAAATGACCTAAATGTTCATCCAATGACACAAATGAACTTATTGGATGCACAAGATAGCTTTAAACCCTAATTGGACAAGAATAAGACTATGGAGGACGAAAATGACCTAAATGTTCATCCAATGACACAAACACACCTATTGGATGCACAAGATTGGTTAAAAACCCTAATTGGACAAGAATAAGCCTAGGGTGGACGAAAATGACCTAAATGTTCATCCAATGACACAAACACACCTATTGGATGCACAAGATTGGTTAAAAACCCTAACTGGACAAGAATAAGCCTAGGGAGGACGAAAATGACTTAAATCTTAATCCAATGACACAAATGAACGTATTGGATGCACAAGATTGCTTAAAACCCTAATTGGACATGAATAAGACTAGGGAGGACGAAAATGACCTAAATGTTCATCCAATGACACAAACACACCTATTGGATGCACAAGATTGGTTAAAAACCCTAACTGGACAAGAATAAGCCTAGGGAGGACGAAAATGACTTAAATCTTAATCCAATGACACAAACGAACTTATTGGATGCACAAGATTGCTTAAAACTCTAATTGGACATGAATAAGACTAGGGAGGACGAAAATGACCTAAATGTTCATCCAATGACACAAACACACCTATTGGATGCACAAGATTGGTTAAAAACCCTAACTGGACAAGAATAAGCCTAGGGAGGACGAAAATGACCTAAATGTTCATCAAATGACACAAACACACCTATTGGATGTACAAGATTGGTTAAAAACCCTAATTGGACAAGAATAAGCCTAGGGAGGACGAAAATGACCTAAATGTTCATCCAATGACACAAATGAACTTATTGGATGCACAAGATTGCTTAAAAACCCTAATTGGACAATAAAAAGTCTAGGGAGGACGAAAATGACCTAAATGTTCATCCAATGACACAAAAGAACTTATTGGATGCACAAGATTGCTTAAAACCCTAATTGGACAAGAATAAGACTAGGGAGGACGAAAATGACCTAAATGTTCATCCAATGACACAAACACACCTATTGGATGCACAAGATTGGTTAAAAACCCTAATTGGACAAGAATAAGCCTAGGGAGGACGAAAATGACCTAAATGTTTATCCAATGACACAAATTAACTTATTGGATGCACAAGATTGGTTAAAAACCCTAATTGGACAAGAATAAGCCTTGGGAGGACGAAAATGACCTAAAAGTTCATCCAATGACACAAATACGCCTATTGGATGCACAAGAATGGTTAAAAACCCTAACTGGACAAGAATAAGCCTAGTGAGGTCGAAAATGACCTAAATGTTCATCCAATGACACAAATGACCTTATTGGATGCACAAGATTGGTTAAAAACCCTAATTGGACAAGAATAAGCCTAGGGTGGACGAAAATGACCTAAATGTTCTTCCAATGACACAAATGAACTTATTGGATGCACAAGATTGGTTAAAAACCCTAATTGGACAAGAATAAGCTTAGGTAGGACGAAAATGACCTAAATGTTCATCCAATGACACAAATTAACTTATTGGATGCACAAGATTTGTTTAAAAAACCTAATTGGACAAGAATAAGCCTTGGGAGGACGAAAATGACATTAATGTTCATCCAATGACACAAATGAACTTATTGGATGCACAAGATTAGTTAAAAACCCTAATTGGACAAGAATAAGCCTAGGGTGGACGAAAATGACCTAAATGTTCATCCAATGACACAAATGAACTTATTGGATGCACAAGATTGGTTAAAAACCCTAATTGGACAAGAATAAGCCTAGGGAGGACGAAAATGACCTAAATGTTCATCCAATGACACAAACACACCTATTGGATGCACAAGATTGGTTAAAAACCCTAATTGGACAAGAATAAGCCTAGGGAGGACGAAAATGACCTAAATGTTCATCCAATGACACAGACACACCTATTGGATGCTCAAGATTGGTTAAAAACCCTAATTGGACAAGAATAAGCCTCGGGAGGACGAAAATGACCTAAATGTTCATCCAATGACACAAACACACCTATTGGATGCAAAAGATTGGTTAGAAACCCTAATTGGACAAGAATAAGCCTAGGGAGGACGAAAATGACCTAAATGTTCATCCAATGACACAAATGAACTTATTGGATGCACAAGATTGCTTAAAACCCTAATTGGATAAGAATAAGCCATGGGAGGACGAAAATGACCTAAATGTTCATCAAATGACACAAACACACACCTATTGGATGCACAAGATTGGCTTAAAACCCTAATTGGACAAGAATAAGACTAGGGAGGACGAAAATGACCTAAATGTTCATCCAATGACACAAATGAACTTATTGGATGCACAAGATTGCTTAAAACACTAATTGGACAAGAATAAGACTAGGGAGGACGAAAATGACCTAAATGTTCATCCAATGACACAAACACACCTATTGGATGCACAAGATTGGTTAAAAACCCTAACTGGACAAGAATAAGCCTAGGGAGGACGAAAATGACTTAAATCTTAATCCAATGACACAAATGAACTTATTTGATGCACAAGATTGCTTAAAACCCTAATTGGATAAGAATAAGCCTTGGGAGGACGAAAATGACCTAAATGTTCATCAAATGACACAAACACACCTATTGGATGCACAAGATTGGCTTAAAACCCTAATTGGACAAGAATAAAACTAGGGAGGATGAAAATGACCTAAATGTTCATCCAATGACACAAACACACCTATTGGATGCACAAGATTGGTTAAAAACCCTAATTGTACAACAATAAGCCTAGGGAGGATGAAAATGACCTAAATGTTCATCTAATGACACAAACACACCTATTGGATGCACAAGATTGGTTAAAAACCGAAATTGCACAAAAATAAGCCTAGGGAGGACGAAAATGACCTAAATGTTCATCCAATGACACAAAAGAACTTATTGGATGCACAAGATTGCTTAAAAACCCTAATTGGACAAGAATAAGCCTAGGGAGGACGAAAATGACCTAAATGTTCATCCAATGACACAAATGAACTTATTAGATGCACAAGATTGCTTAAAACCCTAATTGGACAAGAATAAGACTAGGGAGGACGAAAATGACCTAAATGTTCATCCAATGACACAAACACACCTATTGGATGCAAAAGATTGGTTAGAAACCCTAATTGGACAAGAATAAGCCTAGGGAGGACGAAAATGACCTAAATGTTCATCCAATGACACAAATGAACTTATTGGATGATCAAGATTGCTCAAAAACCCTAATTGGACAAGAATAAGCCAAGGGAGGACGAAAATGACCTAAATGTTCATCCAATGACACAAATGAACTTATTGGATGCACAAGATAGCTTAAAACCCTAATTGGACAAGAATAAGACTAGGGAGGACGAAAATGACCTAAATGTTCATCCAATGACACAAACACACCTATTGGATGCTCAAGATTGGTTAAAAACCCTAATTGGACAAGAATAAGCCTTGGGAGGACGAAAATGACCTAAATGTTGATCCAATGACACAAATTAACTTATTGGATACACAAGATTGGTTAAAAACCCTAATTGGACAAGAATAAGCCTTGGGAGGACGAAAATGACCTAAATGTTCATCCAGTGACACAAATACGCCTATTGGATGCACAAGAATGGTTAAAAACCCTAACTGGACAAGAATAAGCCTAATGAGGTCGAAAATGACCTAAATGTTCATCCAATGACACAAATGACCTTATTGGATGCACAAGATTGGTTAAAAACCCTAATTGGACAAGAATAAGCCTAGGGAGGACGAAAATGACCTAAATGTTCATCCAATGACACAAATTAACTTATTGGATGCACAAGATTGGTTAAAAACCCTAATTGGACAAGAATAAGCCTTGGGAGGACAAAAATGACCTAAATGTTCGTCCAATGACACAAATACGCCTATTGGATGCACAAGAATGGTTAAAAACCCTAACTGGACAAGAATAAGCCTAGTGAGGTCGAAAATGACCTAAATGTTCATCCAATGACACAAATGACCTTATTGGATGCACAAGATTGGTTAAAAACCCTAATTGGACAAGAATAAGCCTAGGGTTGACGAAAATGACCTAAATGTTCATCCAATGACACAAATGAACTTATTGGATGCACAAGATTGGTTAAAAACCCTAATTGGACAAGAATAAGCCTAGGGAGGACGAAAATGACCTAAATGTTCATCCAATGACACAAACACACCTATTGGAGCCACAAGATTGGTTAGAAACCCTAATTGGACAAGAATAAGCCTAGGGAGGACGAAAATGACCTAAATGTTAATCCAATGACACAAATGAACTTATTGGATGCACAAGATTGGTTAAAAACCCTAATTGGACAAGAATAAGCCTAGGGAGGACGAAAATAACCTAAATGTTCATCAAATGACTAAACACACCAATTGGATGCACAAGATTGGTTATAAACCCTAATTGGACAAGAATAAGCCTAGGGAGGACGAAAATGACCTAACTATTCATCCAATGACACAAATGAACTTATTGGATGCACAAGATTGGTTAAAAACCCTAATTGGACAAGAATAAGCCTAGGGAGGACGAAAATGACCTAAATGTTCATCCAATGACACAAACACACCTATTGGATGCACAAGATTGGTTAAAAACCCTAATTGGACAAGAATAAGCATAGGGAGGACGAAAATGACCTAAATGTTAATCCAATGACACAAATGAACTTATTGGTTGCACAAGATTGGTTAAAAACCCTAATTGGACAAGAATAAGCCTAGGGAGGACGAAAATGACCTAAATGTTCATCCAATGACACAAACACACCTATTGGATGCACAAGATTGGTTAAAAACCGTAACTGGACAAGAATAAGCCTAGGTAGGACGAAAATGACTTAAATCTTAATCCAATGACACAAATGAACTTATTGGATGCACAAGATTGCTTAAAACCCTAATTGGACAAGAATAAGACTAGGGAGGACGAAAATGACCTAAATGTTCATCCAATGACACAAACACACCTATTGGATGCACAAGTTTGCTTAAAACCCTAATTGGACAAGAATAAGACTAGGGAGGACGAAAATGACCTAAATGTTCATGCAATGACACATACACACCTATTGGATGCACAAGATTGGATAAAAACCGTAATTGGACAAGAATAAGCCTAGGGAGGACGAAAATGACCTAAATGTTCATCCAATGACACAAATGAACTTATTGGATGCACAAGATTGCTTAAAACCCTAATTGGACAAGAATAAGACTAGGGAGGACGAAAATGACCTAAATGTTCATCCAATGACACAAACACACCTATTGGATGCACAAGATTGGTTAAAAACCCTAATTGGACAACACTAAGCCTAGGGAGGATGAAAATGACCTAAATGTTCATCTAATGACACAAACACACCTATTGGATGCACAAGATTGGTTAAAAACCCTAATTGCACAAAAATAAGCCTAGGGAGGACGAAAATGACCTAAAAGTTCATCCAATGACACAAATGAACTTATTGGATGCACAAGATTGCTTAAAACCCTAATTGGACAAGAATAAGACTAGGGAGGACAAAAATGACCTAAATGTTCATCCAATGACACAAACACACCTATTGGATGCACAAGATTGGTTAGAAACCCTAATTGGACAAGAATAAGCCTAGGGAGGACGAAAATGACCTAAATGTTCATCCAATGACACAAATGAACTTATTGGATGCACAAGATTGGTTAAAAACCCTAATTGGACAAGAATAAGCCTAGGGTGGATGAAAATGACCTAAATGTTCATCCAATGACACAAACACACCTATTGGCTGCACAAGATTCGTTAGAAACCCTAATTGGACCAGAAAAAGCCTATGGTGGACGAAAATGACCTAAATGTTCATCCAATGACACAAACACACCTATTGGATGCACAAGATTGGTTAAAAACCCTAATTGGACAAGAATAAGCCTAGGGAGGACGAAAATGACCTAAATGTTCATCCAATGACACAAATGAACTTATTGGATGCACAAGATTGGTTAATAACCCTAATTGGACAAGAATAAGCATTGGGAGGACGAAAATGACCTAAATGTTCATCCAATGACACAAATGAACTTATTGGATGCACAAGATTGGTTAAAAACCCTAATTGGACAAGAATAAGCCTAGGGTGGACGAAAATGACCTAAATGTTCACCCAATGACACAAATGAACTTATTGGATGCACAAGATTGGTTAAAAACCCTAATTGGACAAGAATAAGCCTAGGGAGGACGAAAATGAACTAAATGTTCATCCAATGACACAAACATGCCTATTGGATGCACAAGATTGGTTAAAAACCCTAATTGGACAAGAATAAGCCTAGGGAAGACGAAAATGACCTAAATGTTCATCCAATGACACAAACACACCTATTGGATGCACAAGATTGGTTAAAAACCCTAACTGGACAAGAATAAGCCTAGGGAGGACGAAAATAACTTAAATCTTAATCCAATGACACAAATGAACTTATTGGATGCACAAGATTGCTTAAAAACCCTAATTGGACAAGAATAAGTCTAGGGAGGACGAAAATGACCTAAATGTTCATGCAATGACACAAATGAACTTATTGGATGCACAAGATAGCTTAAAACCCTAATTGGACAAGAATAAGACTAGGGAGGACGAAAATGACTTAAATGTTCATCCAATGACACAAACACACCTATTGGATGCACAAGATTGGTTAGAAAACCTAATTGGACAAGAATAAGCCTAGGGAGGACGAAAATGACCTAAATGTTCATCCAATGACACAAATGAACTTATTGGATGCACAAGATTGCTTAAAAACCCTAATTGGATAATAAAAATCCTAGGGAGGACGAAAATGACCTAAATGTTCATCCAATGACACAAATGAACTTATTGGATGCACAAGATTGCTTAAAATCTTAATTGGACAAGAATAAGACTAGGGAGGACGAAAATGACCTAAATGTTCATCCAATAACACAAACACACCTATTGGATGCAAAAGATTGGTTAGAAACCCTAATTGGACAAGAATAAGCCTAGGGAGGATGAAAATGACCTAAATGTTCATCCAATGACACAAATGAACTTATTGGATGCACAAGATTGCTTAAAACCCTAATTGGACAAGAATAAGCCTAGGGAGGACGAAAATGACCTAAATGTTCATCCAATGACACAAACACACCTATTGGATGCACAAGATTGGTTAGAAAACCTAATTGGACAAGAATAAGCCTAGGGAGGACGAAAATGACCTAAATGTTCATCCAATGACACAAATTAACTTATTGGATGCACAAGATTTGTTTAAAAACCCTAATTGGACAAGAATAAGCCTTGGGAGGACCAAAATGACATAAATGTTCATCCAATGACACAAATGAACTTATTGGATGCACAAGATTAGTTAAAAATCCTAATTGGACAAGAATAAGCCTAGGGTGGACGAAAATGACCTAAATGTTCATCCAATGACACAAATGAACTTATTGTATGCACAAGATTGGTTAAAAACCCTAATTGGACAAGAATAAGCCTAGGGAGGACGAAAATGACCTAAATGTTCATCCAATGACACAAACACACCTATTGGATGCACAAGATTGGTTAAAAACCCTAACTGGACAAGAATAAGCCTAGGGAGGATGAAAATGACTTAAATCTTAATCCAATGACACAAATGAACTTATTGGATGCACAAGATTGCTTAAAACCCTAATTGGATAAGAAGAAGCCTTGGGAGGACGAAAATGACCTAAATGTTCATCAAATGACACAAGCACACCTATTGGATGTACAAGATTGGCTTAAAACCCTATTTGGACAAGAATAAGACTAGGGACGACGAAAATGACCTAAATGTTCATCCAATGACACAAATGAACTTATTGGATGCACAAGATTGCTTAAAACCCTAATTGGACAAGAATAAGACTAGGGAGGACGAAAATGACCTAAATGTTCATCCAATGACACAAACACACCTATTGGATGCAAAAGATTGGTTAGAAACCCTAATTGGACAAGAATAAGCCTAGGGAGGACGAAAATGACCTAAATGTTCATCCAATGACACAAATGAACTTATTGGATGCACAATATTGCTTAAAAACCCTAATTGGACAAGAATAAGCCTAGGGAGGACGAAAATGACCTAAATGTTCATCCAATGACACAAATGAACTTATTGGATGCACAAGATTGGTTAAAAACCCTAATTGGACAAGAATACGCCTAGGGAGGACGTAAATGACCTAAATGATCCACCAATGACAAAAATGAACTTATTGGATGCACAAGGTTGGTTAAAAACCCTAATTGAACAAGAATAAGCCTAGGGAGGACGAAAATGACCTAAATGTTCGTCCAATGACACAAACACACCAATTGGATGCACAAGATTGCATAAAAACCCTAATTGGACAAGAATAAGCCTAGGGAGGACGAAAATGACCTAAATGTTCATTCCAATGACACAAATGAACTTATTGGATGCACAAGATTGGTTAAAAACCCTAATTGGACAAGAATAAGCCTAGGGAGGACGAAAATGACCTAAATGTTCATCCAATGACACAAATGAACTTATTGGATGCACAAGATTGGTTGAAATCCCTAATTGGACAAGAATAAGCCTAGGGAGCACGAAAATGACCTAAATGTTCCTCCAATGACACAAACACACCAATTGGATGCACAAGATTGCATAAAAACCATAATTGGACAAGGATAAGACAAGGGAGGACGAAAATGACCTAAATGTTCCTCCAATGACACAAATGAACTTATTGGATGCACAAGATTGGTTAAAAACCCTAATTGGACAAGAATAAGCCTAGGGAGGACGAAAATGACCTAAATGTTCATCCAATGACACAAATGAACTTATTGGATGCACAAGATTGGTTAAAAACCCTAATTGGACAAGAATAAGCCTAGGGAGGACGAAAATGACCTAAATGTTCATCCAATGACACAAATGAACTTATTGGATGCACAAGATTGGTTGAAAACCATAATTGGACAAGAATAAGCCTAGGGAGGACGAAAATGACCTAAATGTTCATCCAATGACACAAATGAACTTATTGGATGCACAAGATTGGTTAAAAACCCTAATTGGACAAGAATAAGCCTAGGGAGGACGAAGATGAACTAAATGTTCATCCAATGACACAAATACACCTATTGGATGAACAAGATTGGTTAGAAACCCTAATTGGACAACATTAAGCCTAGGGAGGATGAAAATGACCTAAATGTTCATCCAATGACACAAACATACCTATTGGATGCACAAGATTGGTTACAAACCATAATTGGACAAGAATAAGCCTAGGGAGGACGAAAATGACCTAAATGTTCATCCAATGACACAAATGAACTTATTGGATGCACAAGATTGCTTAAAAACCCTAATTGGACAAGAATAAGCCTAGGGAGGACGAAAATGACCTTAATGTTCATCCAATGACACAAACACACCTATTGGATGCACAAGATTGGTTAAAAACCCTAATTGGACAAGAATAAGCCTAGGGAGGACGAAAATGACCTAAATGTTCATCCAATGACACAAATACACCTATTGGATGCACAAGATTCGTTAGAAACCCTAATTGGACAAGAATAAGCCTAGGGAGGACGAAACTGACCTAAATGTTCATCCAATGACACAAACAGACCTATTGGATGCACAAGATTGGTTAAAAACCCTAATTGGACAAAAATAAGCCTAGGGTGGACGAAAATGACCTAAATGTTTATCCAATGACACAAATGAACTTATTGGATGCAAAAGATTGGTTAAAAACACTAATTGGAAGAGAATAAGCCTAGGGAGGACGAAAATGACCTAAATGTTCATCCAATGACACAAACACACCTATTGGATGCACAAGATTGGTTAAAAACCCTAATTGGACAAGAATAAGCCTAGGGAGGACGAAAATGACCTAAATGTTCATCCAATGACACAAACACACCTATTGGATGCACAAGATTGGTTAAAAACCCTAATTGGACAAGAATAAGCCTAGGGAGGACGAATATGACCTAAATGTTCATCCAATGACACAAATGAACTTATTGGATGCACAAGATTGGTTAAAAACCCTAATTGGACAAGAATAAGCCTAGGGAGGACGAAAATGACCTAAATGTTCATCCAATGACACAATCGAACTTATTGGATGCACAAGATTGGTTAAAAACCCTAATTGGACAAGAATAAGCCTAGAGAGGACGAAAATAACCTAAATGTTCATCCAATGACACAAACACACCTATTGGATGCACAAGATTGGTTAAAAACCCTAATTGGACAAGAATAAGCATAGGGAGTACGAAAATTACCTAAATGTTCATCCAATGACACAAATGAACTTATTGGATGCACAAGATTGGTTAAAAACCCTAATTGGACAAGAATAAGCCTAGGGAGGACGAAAATGACCTAAATGTTCATCCAATGACACAAACACACCTATTGGATGCACAAGATTGGTTAGAAACCCTAATTGGACAAGAATAAGCCTAGGGAGGACGAAAATGACCTAAATGTTCATCCAATGACACAAATGAACTTATTGGATGCACAAGATTGCTAAAAAACCCTAATTGGAAATAAAAAGCCTAGGGAGGACGAAAATAACCTAAATGTTCATCCAATGACACAAATGAACTTATTGGATGCACAAGATAGCTTAAAACCCTAATTGGACAAGAATAAGACTAGGGAGGACGAAAATGACCTAAATGTTCATCCAATGACACAAATTAACTTATTGGATGCACAAGATTTGTTTAAAAACCCTAATTGGACAAGAATAAGCCTTGGGAGGACGAAAATGACATAAATGTTCATCCAATGACACAAATGAACTTATTGGATGCACAAGATTAGTTAAAAACCCTAATTGGACATGAATAAGCCAAGGGTGGACGAAAATGACCTAAATGTTCATCCAATGACACAAATGAACTTATTGGATGCACAAGATTGGTTAAAAACCCTAATTGGACAAGAATAAGCCTAGGGAGGACGAAAATGACCTAAATGTTCATCCAATGACACAAACACACCTATTGGATGCACAAGATTGGTTAAAAACCCTAACTGGACAACAATAAGCCTAGGGAGGATGAAAATGACCTAAATGTTCATCCAATGACACAAACACACTTATTGGATGCACAAGATTGCTTAAAAACCCTAATTGGACAAGACTATGCCTAGGGAGGACGAAAATGACCTAAATGTTCATCCAATGACACAAATGAACTTATTGGATGCACAAGATTGGTTAAAAACCCTAATTGGACAAGAATAAGCCTAGGGAGGACGAAAATGACCTAAATGTTCATCCAATGACACAAATGAACTTATTGGATGCACAAGATTTGTTAAAAACCTTAATCGGACAAGAATAAGCCTAGGGAGGACGAAAATCACCTAAATGTTCGTCCAATGACACAAACACACCTATTGGATGCACAAGATTGCATAAAAACCCTAATTGGACAAGAATAAGCCTAGGGAGGACGAAAATGACCTAAATGTTCGTCCAATGACACAAACACACCTATTGGATGCACAAGATTGAATAAAAACCCTAATTGGACAAGAATAAGACTAGAGAGGACGAAAATGACCTAAATGTTCCTCCAATGACACAAACACACCTATTGGATGCACAAGATTGGTTAAAAACCCTAATTGGACAAGAATAAGCCTAGGGAGGACGAAAATGACCTAAATGTTCATCCAATGACACAAATTAACTTATTGGATGCACAAGATTGGTTAAAAACCCTAATTGGACAAGAATAAGCCTTGGAAGGACGAAAATGACCTAAATGTTCATCCAATGACACAAATTAACTTATTGGATGCACAAGATTGGTTAAAAACCCTAATTGGACAAGAAGAAGCCTTGGGAGGACGAAAATGACCTAAATGTTCATCCAATGACACAAATGAACTTATTGGATGCACAAGATTGGTTAAAAACCCTAATTGGACAAGAATAAGCCTAGGGTGGACGAAAATGACCTAAATGTTCACCCAATGACACAAATGAACTTATTGGATGCACAAGATTGGTTAAAAACCCTAATTGGACAAGAATAAGCCTAGGGAGGACGAAAATGAACTAAATGTTCATCCAATGACACAAACATGCCTATTGGATGCACAAGATTGGTTAAAAACCCTAATTGGACAAGAATAAGCCTAGGGAAGACGAAAATGACCTAAATGTTTATCCAATGACACAAACACACCTATTGGATGCACAAGATTGGTTAAAAACCCTAACTGGACAAGAATAAGCCTAGGGAGGACGAAAATAACTTAAATCTTAATCCAATGACACAAATGAACTTATTGGATGCACAAGATTGCTTAAAAACCCTAATTGGACAAGAATAAGTCTAGGGATGACGAAAATGACCTAAATGTTCATGCAATGACACAAATGAACTTATTGGATGCACAAGATAGCTTAAAACCCTAATTGGACAAGAATAAGACTAGGGAGGACGAAAATGACTTAAATGTTCATCCAATGACACAAACACACCTATTGGATGCACAAGATTGGTTAGAAAACCTAATTGGACAAGAATAAGCCTAGGGAGGACGAAAATGACCTAAATGTTCATCCAATGACACAAATGAACTTATTGGATGCACAAGATTGCTTAAAAACCCTAATTGGATAATAAAAATCCTAGGGAGGACGAAAATGACCTAAATGTTCATCCAATGACACAAATGAACTTATTGGATGCACAAGATTGCTTAAAACCCTAATTGGACAAGAATAAGACTAGGGAGGACGAAAATGACATAAATGTTCATCCAATGACACAAACACACCTATTTGATGCACAAGATTGGTTAAAAACCCTAATTGGACAAGAATAAGCCTAGGGAGGACGAAAATGACCTAAATATTCATCCAATAACACAAATTAACTTATTGGATGCACAAGATTTGTTTAAAAACCCTAATTGGACAAGAATAAGCCTTGGGAGGACGAAAATGACATAAATGTTCATCCAATGACACAAATGAACTTATTGGATGCACAAGATTAGTTAAAAACCCTAATTGGACAAGAATAAGCCTAGGGTGGACGAAAATGACCTAAATGTTAATCCAATGACACAAATGAACTTATTGGATGCACAAGATTGGTCAAAAACCCTAATTGGACGAGAATAAGCCTAGGGAGGACGAAAATGACCTAAATGTTCATCCAATGACAAAATGAACTTATTGGATGCACAAGATAGCTTAAAACCCTAATTGGACAAGAATAAGACTTGGGAGGACGAAAATGACCTAAATGTTCATCCAATGACACAAACACACCTATTGGATGCACAAGATTGGTTAGAAACCCTAATTGGACAAGAATAAGCCTAGGGAGGACGAAAATGACCTAAATGTTCATCCAATGACACAAATGAACTTATTGGATGCACAAGATTGCTTAAAAACCCTAATTGGACAATAAAAAGCCTAGGGAGGACAAAAATGACCTAAATGTTAATCCAATGACACAAATACGCCTATTGGATGCACAAGAATGGTTAAAAACCCTAACTGGACAAGAATAAGCCTAGTGAGGTCGAAAATGACCTAAATGTTCATCCAATGACACAAATGACCTTATTGGATGCACAAGATTGGTTAAAAACCCTAATTGGACAAGAATAAGCCTAGGGTGGACGAAAATGACCTAAATGTTCATCCAATGACACAAATGAACTTATTGGATGCACAAGATTGGTTAAAAACCCTAATTGGACAAGAATAAGCCTAGGGAGGACGAAAATGACCTAAATGTTCATCCAATGACACAAACACACCTATTGGATGCACAAGATTGGTTAGAAACCCTAATTGGACAAAAATAAGCCTAGGGAGGTCGAAAATGATCTAAATGTTCATCCAATGACACAAATGAACTTATTGGATGCACAAGATTGCTTAAAAACCCTAATTGGACCAGAATAAGCCTAGGGAGGACGAAAATGACCTAAATGTTCATCCAATGACACAAATACACCTATTGAATGCACAAGATTGGTTAGAAACCCTAATTGGACAAGAATAAGCCTAGGGAGGACAAAAATGACCTAAATGTTCATCCAATGACACAAATGAACTTATTGGATGCACAAGATTGCTTAAAAACCCTAATTGGACAAGAATAAGCCTAGGGAGGACGAAAATGACCTAAATGTTCATCCAATGATACAAACACACCTATTGAACGCACAAGATTGGTTAAAAACCCTAATTAGATAAGAATATGCCTAGGGAGGACGAAAATGACCTAAATGTTCATCCAACGACACAAATGAACTTATTGGATGCACAAGATAGCTTAAAAACCCTAATTGGACAAGAATAAGCCTAGGGAGGATGAAAATGACCTAAATGTACATCCAATGACACAAATGAACTTATTGGAGGCACAAGATTGGTTAAAAACCCTAATTGGACGAGAATAAGCCTAGGGAGGATGAAAATGACTTAAATGTTCATCCAATGACACAAACACACCTATTGGATGCACAAGATTGGTTAAAAACCCTAATTGGACAAGAATAAGACTAGGGAGGACGAAAATGACCTAAATGTTCATCCAATGACACAAACACACCTATTGGATGCACAAGATTGGTTAGAAACCCTAATTGGACAAGAATAAGCCTAGGGAAGACGAAAATGACCTAAATGTTCATCCAATGACACAAATGAACTTATTGGATGCACAAGATTGCTTAAAAACCCAAATTGGACAATAAAAAGCCTAGGGAGGACGAAAATGACCTAAATGTTCATCCAATGACACAAACACACCTATTGGATGCTCAAGATTGGTAAAAAACCCTAATTGGACAAGGATAAGCCTTGGGAGGACGAAAATGACCTAAATGTTCATCCAATGACACAAATTAACTTATTGGATGCACAAGATTGGTTAAAAACCCTAATTGGACAAGAATAAGCCTAGGGTGGACGAAAATGACCTAAATGTTCATCCAATGACACAAACACACCTATTGGATGCACAAGATTGGTTAAAAACCCTAATTGGACAAGAATAAGCCTAGGGAGGACGAAAATGACCTAAATGTTCATCCAATGACACAAATGAACTTATTGGATGCACAAGATAGCTTAAAACCCTAATTGGACAAGAATAAGACTAGGGAGGACGAAAATGACCTAAATGTTCATCCAATGACACAAACACACATATTGGATGCACAAGATTGGTTAGAAACCCTAATTGGACAAGAATAAGCCTAGGGAGGACGAAAATGACCTAAATGTTCATCCAATGACACAAATGAACTTATTGGATGCACAAGATTGCTTAAAACCCTAATTGGAGAAGAATAAGACTAGGGAGGACGAAAATGACCTAAATGTTCATCCAATGACACAAACACACCTATTGGATGCACAAGATTGGTTAAAAACCCTAATTGGACAAGAATAAGCCTAGGGAGGACGAAAATGACCTAAATGTTCATCCAATGACACAAATGAACTTATTGGTTGCACAAGATTGGTTAGAAACCCTAATTGGACAAGAATAAGCCTAGGGAGGACGAAAATGACCTAAATGTTCATCCAATGACACAAATGAACTTATTGGATGCACAAGATTGCTTAAAAACCCTAATTGGACAAGAATAAGCATAGGGAGGACGAAAAATGACCTAAATGTTCATCCAATGACACAAATGAACTTATTGGATGCACAAGATTGCTTAAAACCCTGATTGGACAAGAATAAGACTAGGGAGGAGAAAATGACCTAAATGTTCATCCAATGACACAAACACACCTATTGGATGCACAAGATTGGTTAAAAACCCTAATTGGACAAGAATAAGCCTAGGGAGGACGAAAATGACCTAAATGTTCATCCAATGACACAAATGAACTTATTGGATGCACAAGATTGCTTAAAAACCCTAATTGGACAAGTATAAGCCTAGGGAGGACGAAAATGATCTAAATGTTCATCCAATGACACAAACACACCTATTGGATGCAAAAGATTGGTTAAAAACCCTAATTGGACAAGAATAAGCCTAGGGAGGACGAAAATGACCTAAATGTTTATCCAATGACACAAATGAACTTATTGGATGCACAAGATTGGTTAAAAACCCTAATTGGACAAGAATAAGCCTAGGGAGGACGAAAATGACCTAAATGTTCATCCAATGACACAAATGAACTTATTGGATGCACAAGATTGGTTAGAAACCCTAATTGGACAAGAATAAGCCTAGAGAGGACGAAAATGACCTAAATGTTCATCCAATGACACAAATGAACTTATTGGATGCAGAAGATTGCTTATAAACCCTAATTGGACAAGAATAAGCCTAGGGAGGACGAAAATGACCTAAATGTTCATCCAACGACACAAATGAACTTATTGGATGCGCAAGATTGGTTAGAAACCCTAATTGGACAAGAATAATTCTAGGGAGGACGAAAATGACCTAAATGTTCATCCAATGACACAAATGAACTTATTGGATGCACAAGATTGGTTAAAAACCCTAATTGGACAAGAATAAGCCTAGGGAGGACGAAAATGACCTAAATGTTCATCCAATGACACAAATGAACTTATTGGATGCACAAGATTGGTTAGAAACCATAATTGGACAAGAATAAGCCTAGAGAGGACGAAAATGACCTAAATGTTCATCCAATGACACAAATGAACTTATTGGATGCACAAGATTGCTTATAAACCCTAATTGGACAAGAATAAGCCTAGGGAGGACGAAAATGACCTAAATGTTCATCCAACGACACAAATGAATTTATTGGATGCACAAGATTGCTTAAAACCCTAATTGGACAAGAATAAGACTAGGGAGGACGAAAATGACCTAAATGTTCATCCAATGACACAAACACACCTATTGGATGCACAAGATTGGTTAGAAACCCTAATTAAACAAGAATAAGCCTAGGGAGGACGAAAATGACCTAAATGTTCATCCAATGACACAAATGAACTTATTGGATGCACAAGATTGCTTAAAAACCCTAATTGGACAATAAAAAGTCTAGGGAGGACGAAAATGACCTAAATGTTCATCCAATGACACAAATGAACTTATTGGATGCACCAGATTGCTTAAAACCCTAATTGGACAAGAATAAGACTAGGGAGGACGAAAATGACCTAAATGTTCATCCAATGACACAAACACACCTATTGGATGCACAAGATTGGTTAAAAACCCTAATTGGACAAGAATAAGCCTAGGGAGGACGAAAATGACCTAAATGTTCATCCAATGACACAAATTAACTTATTGGATGCACAAGATTGGTTAAAAACCCTAATTGGACAAGAATAAGCCTTGGGAGGACGAAAATGACATAAATGTTCATCCAATGACACAAATGAACTTATTGGATGCACAAGATTAGTTAAAAACCCTAATTGGACAAGAATAAGCCTTGGGAGGACGAAAATGACATAAATGTCCATCCAATGACACAAATGAACTTATTGGATGCACAAGATTAGTTAAAAACCCTAATTGGACAAGAATAAGCCTAGGGTGGACGAAAATGACCTAAATGTTCATCCAATGACACAAATGAACTTATTGGATGCACAAGATTGGTCAAAAACCCTAATTGGACGAGAATAAGCCTAGGGAGGACGAAAATGACCTAAATGTTCATCCAATGACACAAACATACCTATTGGATGCACAAGATTGGTTAAATACCCTAATTGGACAAGAATAAGCCTAGGGAAGACGAAAATGACCTAAATGTTCATCCAATGACACAAACACACCTATTGGATCCACAAGATTGGTTAAAAACCCTAACTGGACAAGAATAAGCCTAGGGAGGACGAAAATGACGTAAATCTTAATCCAATGACACAAATGAACTTATTGGATGCACAAGATTGCTTAAAACCCTAATTGGATAAGAAGAAGCCTTGGGAGGACGAAAATGACCTAAATGTTCATCAAATGACACAAACACACCTATTGGATGCCCAAGATTGGCTTAAAACCCTAATTGGACAAGAATAAGACTAGGGACGACGAAAATGACCTAAATGTTCATCCAATGACACAAATGAACTTATTGGATGCACAAGATTGCTTAAAATCTTAATTGGACAAGAATAAGACTAGGGAGGACGAAAATGACCTAAATGTTCATCCAATGACACAAACACACCTATTGGATGCAAAAGATTGGTTAGAAACCCTAATTGGACAAGAATAAGCCTAGGGAGGACGAAAATGACCTAAATGTTCATCCAATGACACAAATGAACTTATTGGATGCACAAGATTGCTTAAAAAGCCTAATTGGACAAGAATAAGACTAGGGAGGACGAAAATGACCTAAATGTTCATCCAATGACACAAACACACCTATTGGATGCACAAGATTGGTTAAAAACCCTAATTGGACAAGAATAAGCCTAGGGAGGACGAAAATGACCTAAATGTTCATCCAATGACACAAATTAACTTATTGGATGCACAAGATTGGTTAAAAACCCTAATTGGACAAGAATAAGCCTTGGGAGGACAAAAATGACCTAAATGTTCGTCCAATGACACAAATACGCCTATTGGATGCACAAGAATGGTTAAAAACCCTAACTGGACAAGAATAAGCCTAGTGAGGTCGAAAATGACCTAAATGTTCATCCAATGACACAAATGACCTTATTGGATGCACAAGATTGGTTAAAAACCCTAATTGGACAAGAATAAGCCTAGGGTTGACGAAAATGACCTAAATGTTCATCCAATGACACAAATGAACTTATTGGATGCACAAGATTGGTTAAAAACCCTAATTGGACAAGAATAAGCCTAGGGAGGACGAAAATGACCTAAATGTTCATCCAATGACACAAATTAACTTATTGGATGCACAAGATTTGTTTAAAAACCCTAATTGGACAAGAATAAGCCTTGGGAGGACGAAAATGACATAAATGTTCATCCAATGACACAAATGAACTTATTGGATGGACAAGATTAGTTAAAAACCCTAATTGGACAAGAATAAGCCTAGGGTGGATGAAAATGACCTAAATGTACATCCAATGACACAAATGAACTTATTGGATGCACAAGATTGGTTAAAAACCCTAATTGGACAAGAATAAGCCTAGGGAGGACGAAAATGACCTAAATGTTCATCCAATGACACAAATGAACTTATTGGATGCACAAGATTAGTGAAAAACCCTAATTGGACAAGAATAAGCCTAGGGAGGACGAAAATGACCAAAATGTTCATCCAATGACACAAATGAACTTATTGGATGCACAAGATTGGTTAAAAACCCTAATTGGACAAGAATAAGGTTAGGGAGGACGAAAATGACCTAAATGTTCGTCCAATGACACAAACACACCTATTGGATGCACAAGATTGCATAAAAACCCTAATTGGACAAGAATAAGACTAGGGAGGACGAAAGTGACCTAAATGTTCCTCCAATGACACAAATGAACTTATTGGATGCACAAGATTGGTTAAAAACCCTAATTGGACCAGAATAAGACTAGGGAGGATGAAAATGACCTAAATGTTCATCCAATGACACAAATAAACTTATTGGATGCACAAGATTGGTTAAAAACCCTAATTGGACAAGAATAAGCCTAGGGAGGACGAAAATGACCTAAATGTTCATCCAATGACACAAATGAACTTATTGGATGAACAAGATTGGTTAAAAACCCTAATCTGACAAGAATAAGCCTAGGGAGGACGAAAATGACCTAAATGTTCGTCCAATGACACAAACACACCAATTGGATGCACAAGATTGCATAAAAACCCTAATTGGACAAGAATAAGCCTAGGGAGGACGAAAATGACCTAAATGTTCATTCCAATGACACAAATGAACTTATTGGATGCACAAGATTGGTTAAAAACCCTAATTGGACAAGAATAAGCCTAGGGAGGACGAAAATGACCTAAATGTTCATCCAATGACACAAATGAACTTATTGGATGCACAAGATTGGTTGAAATCCCTAATTGGACAAGAATAAGCCTAGGGAGCACGAAAATGACCTAAATGTTCCTCCAATGACACAAACACACCAATTGGATGCACAAGATTGCATAAAAACCATAATTGGACAAGGATAAGACAAGGGAGGACGAAAATGACCTAAATGTTCCTCCAATGACACAAATGAACTTATTGGATGCACAAGATTGGTTAAAAACCCTAATTGGACAAGAATAAGCCTAGGGAGGACGAAAATGACCTAAATGTTCATCCAATGACACAAATGAACTTATTGGATGCACAAGATTGGTTAAAAACCCTAATTGGACAAGAATAAGCCTAGGGAGGACGAAAATGACCTAAATGTTCATCCAATGACACAAATGAACTTATTGGATGCACAAGATTGGTTGAAAACCATAATTGGACAAGAATAAGCCTAGGGAGGACCAAAATGACCTAAATGTTCATCCAATGACACAAATGAACTTATTGGATGCACAAGATTGGTTAAAAACCCTAATTGGACAAGAATAAGCCTAGGGAGGACGTAAATGACCAAAATGTTCATCCAATGACACAAACACACCTATTGGATGCACAAGATTGCATAAAAACCCTAATTCGACAAGAATAAGACTAGGGAGGACGAAAATGACCTAAATGTTCATCCAATGACACAAATGAACTTATTGGATGCACAAGATAGGTTAAAAACCCTAATTGGACAAGAATAAGCCTAGGGAGGACGAAAATGACCTAAATGTTCATCCAATGACACAAACACACCTATTGGATGCACAAGATTGCATAAAAACCCTAATTGGACAAGAATAAGACTAGGGAGGATGATAATGATCTAAATGTTCATCCAATGACACAAATTAACTTATTGGATGCACAAGATTGGTTAAAAACCCTAATTGGACAAGAATAAGCCTAGGGAGGACGAAAATGACCTAAATGTTCATCCAATGACACAAATTAACTTATTGGATGCACAAGATTGGTTAAAAACCCTAATTGGACAAGAATAAGCCTAGGGAGGACGAAAATGACCTAAATGTTCATCCAGTGACACAAATACGCCTATTGGATGCACAAGAATGGTTAAAAACCCTAACTGGACAAGAATAAGCCTAATGAGGTCGAAAATGACCTAAATGTTCATCCAATGACACAAATGACCTTATTGGATGCACAAGATTGGTTAAAAACCCTAATTGGACAAGAATAAGCCTAGGGAGGACGAAAATGACCTAAATGTTCATCCAATGACACAAATGAACTTATTGGATGCACAAGATTGGTTGAAAACCCTAATTGGACAAGAATAAGCCTAGGGAGTACGAAAATGACCTAAATGTTCATCCAATGACACAAATGAACTTATTGGATGCACAAGATTGGTTGAAAACCCTAATTGGACAAGAATAAGCCTAGGGAGGACGAAAATGACCTAAATGTTCCTCCAATGACACAAACACACCTATTGGATGCACAAAATTGCATAAAAACCCTAATTGGACAAGAATAAGCCTAGGGAGGACGAAAATGACCTAAATGTTCATCCAATGACACAAATGAACTTATTGGAAGCACAGGATTGGTTAAAAACCCTAATTGGACAAGAATAAGCATAGGTAGGGCGAAAATGACCTAAATGTTCATCCAATGACACAAATGAACTTATTGGATGCACAAGATTGGTTAAAAACCCTAATTGGACAAGAATAAGCCTAGGGAGGACGAAAATGACCTAAATGTTCATCCAATGACACAAATGAACTTATTGGATGCACAAGGTTGGTTAAAAACCCTAATTGGACAAGAATAAGCCTAGGGAGTTCGAAAATGATCTAAATGTTCGTTTAATGAGACAAACACACCTATTGGATGCACAATATTGCATAAAAACCCTAATTGGACAAGAATAAGACTAGGGAGGACGAAAATGTCCTAAATGTTCCACCAATGACACAAACACACCTATTGGATGCACAAAATTGCATAAAAACCCTAATTGGACAAGAATAAGACTAGGGAGGACGAAAATGACCTAAATGTTCATCCAATGACACAAATGAACTTATTGGAAGCACAGGATTGGTTAAAAACCCTAATTGGACAAGAATAAGCATAGGTAGGGCGAAAATGACCTAAATGTTCATCCAATGACACAAATGAACTTATTGGATGCACAAGATTGGTTAAAAACCCTAATTGGACAAGAATAAGCCTAGGGAGGACGAAAATGACCTAAATGTTCATCCAATGACACAAATGAACTTATTGGATGCACAAGGTTGGTTAAAAACCCTAATTGGACAAGAATAAGCCTAGGGAGTTCGAAAATGATCTAAATGTTCGTTTAATGAGACAAACACACCTATTGGATGCACAATATTGCATAAAAACCCTAAATGGACAAGAATAAGACTAGGGAGGACGAAACTGTCCTAAATGTTCCACCAATGACACAAACACACCTATTGGATGCACAAAATTGCATAAAAACCCTAATTGGACAAGAATAAGACTAGGGAGGACGAAAATGACCTAAATGTTCATCCAATGACACAAATGAACTTATTGGAAGCACAGGATTGGTTAAAAACCCTAATTGGACAAGAATAAGCATAGGTAGGGCGAAAATGACCTAAATGTTCATCCAATGACACAAATGAACTTATTGGATGCACAAGATTGGTTAAAAACCCTAATTGGACAAGAATAAGCCTAGGGAGGACGAAAATGACCTAAATGTTCATCCAATGACACAAATGAACTTATTGCATGCACAAGATTGCTTAAAAACCCTAATTGGACAATAAAAAGCCTTGGGAGGACAAAAATGACCTAAATGTTAATCCAATGACACAAATACGCCTATTGGATGCACAAGAATGGTTAAAAACCCTAACTGGACAAGAATAAGCCTAGTGAGGTCGAAAATGACCTAAATGTTCATCCAATGACACAAATGACCTTATTGGATGCACAAGATTGGTTAAAAACCCTAATTGGACAAGAATAAGACTATGGAGGACGAAAATGACCTAAATGTTCATCCAATGACACAAACACACCTATTGGATGCACAAGATTGGTTAGAAACCCTAATTGGACAAGAATAAGCCTAGGGAGGACGAAAATGACCTAAATGTTCATCCAATGACACAAATGAACTTATTGGATGCAAAAGATTGCTTAAAACCCTAATTGGACAAGAATAAGACTAGGGAGGACGAAAATGACCTAAATGTTCATCCAATGACACAAACACACCTATTGGATGCACAAGATTGGTTAGAAACCCTAATTGAAAAACAATAAGCCTAGGGAGGACGAAAATGACCTAAATGTTCATCCAATGACACAAATGAACTTATTGGATGCACAAGATTGCTTAAAAACCCTAATTGGACAAGAATAAGCCTAGGGAGGACGAAAATGACCTAAATGTTCATCCAATGACACAAATGAACTTATTGGATGCACAAGATTGGTTAAAATTCCTAATTGGACAAGAATAAGCCTAGGGAGGACGAAAATGACCTAAATGTTCATCCAATGACACAAATGAACTTATTGGATGCACAAGATTGCTTAAAAACCCTAATTGGACAAGAATAAGCCTAGGGAGGACGAAAATGACCTAAATGTTCATCCAATGACACAAACACACCTATTGGATGCACAAGATTGGTTAGAAACCCAAATTGGACATGAATAAGCCTAGGGAGGACGAAAATGACCTAAATTTTCATCCAATGACACAAATGAACTTGTTGGATGCACAAGATTGCTTAAAAACCCTAATTGGACAAGAATAAGACTAGGGAGGACGAAAATGACCTAAATGTTCATCCAATGACACAAACACACCTATTGGATGCACAAGATTGGTTAAAAACCCTAATTGGACAAGAATAAGCCTAGGGAGGACGAAAATGACCTAAATGTTCATCCAATGACACAAATTAACTTATTGGATGCACAAGATTGGTTAAAAACCCTAATTGGACAAGAATAAGCCTTGGAAGGACGAAAATGACCTAAATGTTCATCCAATGACACAAATTAACTTATTGGATGCACAAGATTGGTTAAAAACCCTAATTGGACAAGAAGAAGCCTTGGGAGGACGAAAATGACCTAAATGTTCATCCAATGACACAAATGAACTTATTGGATGCACAAGATTGGTTAAAAACCCTAATTGGACAAGAATAAGCCTAGGGTGGACGAAAATGACCTAAATGTTCACCCAATGACACAAATGAACTTATTGGATGCACAAGATTGGTTAAAAACCCTAATTGGACAAGAATAAGCCTAGGGAGGACGAAAATGAACTAAATGTTCATCCAATGACACAAACATGCCTATTGGATGCACAAGATTGGTTAAAAACCCTAATTGGACAAGAATAAGCCTAGGGAAGACGAAAATGACCTAAATGTTCATCCAATGACACAAACACACCTATTGGATGCACAAGATTGGTTAAAAACCCTAACTGGACAAGAATAAGCCTAGGGAGGACGAAAATAACTTAAATCTTAATCCAATGACACAAATGAACTTATTGGATGCACAAGATTGCTTAAAACCCTAATTGGACAAGAATAAGACTAGGGAGGACGAAAATGACATAAATGTTCATCCAATGACACAAACACACCTATTGGATGCACAAGATTGGTTAAAAACCCTAATTGGACAAGAATAAGCCTAGGGAGGACGAAAATGACCTAAATATTCATCCAATGACACAAATTAACTTATTGGATGCACAAGATTTGTTTAAAAACCCTAATTGGACAAGAATAAGCCTTGGGAGGACGAAAATGACATAAATGTTCATCCAATGACACAAATGAACTTATTGGATGCACAAGATTAGTTAAAAACCCTAATTGGACAAGAATAAGCCTAGGGTGGACGAAAATGACCTAAATGTTAATCCAATGACACAAATGAACTTATTGGATGCACAAGATTGGTCAAAAACCCTAATTGGACGAGAATAAGCCTAGGGACGACGAAAATGACCTAAATGTTCATCCAATGACACAAACATACCTATTGGATGCACAAGATTGGTTAAATACCCTAATTGGACAAGAATAAGCCTAGGGAAGACGAAAATGACCTAAATGTTCATCCAATGACACAAACACACCTATTGGATGCACAAGATTGGTTAAAAACCCTAACTGGACAAGAATAAGCCTAGGGAGGACGAAAATGACGTAAATCTTAATCCGATTACACAAATGAACTTATTGGATGCACAAGATTGCTTAAAACCCTAATTGGATAAGAAGAAGCCTTGGGAGGACGAAAATGACCTAAATGTTCATCAAATGACACAAACACACCTATTGGATGCCCAAGATTGGCTTAAAACCCTAATTGGACAAGAATAAGACTAGGGACGACGAAAATGACCTAAATGTTCATCCAATGACACAAATGAACTTATTGGATGCACAAGATTGCTTAAAATCTTAATTGGACAAGAATAAGACTAGGGAGGACGAAAATGACCTAAATGTTCATCCAATGACACAAACACACCTATTGGATGCAAAAGATTGGTTAGAAACCCTAATTGGACAAGAATAAGCCTAGGGAGGACGAAAATGACCTAAATGTTAATCCAATGACACAAATGAACTTATTGGATGCACAAGATTGGTTAAAAACCCTAATTGGACAAGAATAAGCCTAGGGAGGACGAAAATGACCTAAATGTTAAACCAATGACACAAAGGAACTTATTGGATGCACAAGATTGGTTAAAAACCCTAATTGGACAAGAATAAGCCTAGGGAGGACGAAAATGACCTAAATGTTCATCCAATGACACAAACACACCTATTGGATGCACAAGATTGGTTAAAAACCCTTACTAGACAAGAATAAGCCTAGGGAGGACGAAAATGACCTAAATGTTCATCCAATGACACAAATGAACTTATTGGATGCACAAGATTGCTTAAAAACCCTAATTGGACAAGAATAAGCCTAGGGAGGACGAAAATGACCTAAATGTTCATCCAATGACACAAATGAACTTATTGGATGCACAAGATTGCTTAAAAACCCTAATTGGACAAGAATAAGCCTAGGGAGGACGAAAATGACCTAAATGTTCATCCAATGACATAAATACACCTATTGGATGCAAAAGATTGGTTAGAAACCCTAATTGGACAAGAATAAGCCTAGGGAGGACGAAAATGACCTAAATGTTCATCCAATGACACAAATGAACTTATTGGATGCACAAGATTGCTTAAAAACCCTAATTGGACAAGAATAAGCCTAGGGAGGACGAAAATGACCTAAATGTTCATCCAATAACACAAATGTACTTATCGGATGCACAACATTGGTTAAAAACCCTAATTGGACAAGAATAAGCCTAGGGAGGACGAAAATGACCTAAATGTTCATCCAATGACACAAATGAACTTATTGGATGCACAAGATTGCTTAAAAACCCTAATTGGACAAGAATAAGCCTAGGGAGGACGAAAATGACCTAAATGTTTATCCAATGAAACAAATACACCTATTGGATGCAAAAGATTGGTTAGAAACCCTAATTCCACAAGAATAAGCCTAGGGAGGACGAAAATGACCTAAATGTTCATCCAATGACACAAACACACCTATTGGATGCACAAGATTGGTTAAAAACCCTAATTGGACAAGAATAAGCCTAGGGAGGACGAAAATGACCTAAATGTTCATCCAATGACACAAACATACCTATTGGATGCACAAGATTGTTTAGAAACCCTAATTGGACAAGATTAAGCCTTGGGAGGACGAAAATGACCTAAATGTTCATCCAATTACACAAATGAACATATTGGATGCACAAGATTGGTTAAAAACCCTAATTGGACAAGAATAAGCCTAGGGAGGACGAAAATGACCTAAATGTTCATCCAATGACACAAACACACCTATTGGATGCACAAGATTGGTTAAAAACCCTAATTGGACAAGAATATGCCTAGGGAGGATGAAAATGACCTAAATATTCATCCAATGACACAAATGAACTTATTGGATGCACAAGATTGCTTAAAACCCTAATTGGACAAGAATAAGACTAGGGAGGACGAAAATGACCTAAATGTTCATCCAATGACACAAACACACCTATTGGATGCAAAAGATTGGTTAGAAACCCTAATTGGACAAGAATAAGCCTAGCGAGGACGAAAATGACCTAAATATTCATCCAATGACACAAATGAACTTATTGGATGCACAAGATTGCTTAAAACCCTAATTGGACAAGAATAAGCCTAGGGAGGACGAAAATGACCTAAATGTTCATCCAATGACACAAACACACCTATTGGATGCACAAGATTGGTTAAAAACCCTAACTGGACAAGAATATGCCTAGGGAGGACGAAAATGACTTAAATCTTAATCCAATGACACAAATGAACTTATTGGATGCACAAGATTGCTTAAAACCCTAATTGGATAAGAAGAAGCCTTGGGAGGACGAAAATGACCTAAATGTTCATCAAATGACACAAACACACCTATTGGATGCACAAGATTGGCTTAAAACCCAAATTGGACAAGAATAAGACTAGGGACGACGAAAATGACCTAAATGTTCATCCAATGACACAAATGAACTTATTGGATGCACAAGATTGCTTAAAACCCTAATTGGACAAGAATAAGACTAGGGAGGACGAAAATGACCTAAATGTTCATCCAATGACACAAACACACCTATTGGATGCAAAAGATTGGTTAGAAACCCTAATTGGACAAGAATAAGCCTAGGGAGGACGAAAATGACCTAAATGTTCATCCAATGACACAAATGAACTTATTGGATGCACAAGATTGCTTAAAAACCCTAATTGGACAAGAATAAGCCTAGGGAGGACGAAAATGACATAAATGTTCAACCACTGACACAAATGAACTTATTGGATGCACAAGATAGCTTAAAACCCTAATTGGACAAGAATAAGACTAGGGAGGACGAAAATGACCTAAATGTTCATCCAATGACACAAACACACCTATTGGATGCAAAAGATTGGTTAGAAACCCTAATTGGACAAGAATAAGCCTAGGGAGGACGAAAATGACCTAAATGTTCATCCAATGACACAAATGAACTTATTGGATGCAAAAGATTGGTTAAAAACCCTAATTGGACAAGAATAAGCCTAGGGAGGACGAAAATGACCTAAATGTTCATCCAATGACACAAATGAACTTATTGGATGCACAAGATTGCTTAAAAACCCTAATTGGACAATAAAAAGCCTAGGGAGGACGAAAATGACCTAAATGTTCATCCAATGACACAAACACACCTATTGGATGCACAAGATTGGTTAAAAACCCTAATTGGACAAGAATAAGCCTAGGGAGGACGAAAATGACCTAAATGTTCATCCAATGACACAAATTAACTTATTGGATGCACAAGATTGGTTAAAAACCCTAATTGGACAAGAATAAGCCAAGGGAGGACGAAAGTGACCTAAATGTTCATCCAATGACACAAATGAACTTATTGGATGCACAAGATAGCTTAAAACCCTAATTGGACAAGAATAAGACTAGGGAGGACGAAAATGACCTAAATGTTCATCCAATGACACAAACACACCTATTGGATGCTCAAGATTGGTTAAAAACCCTAATTGGACAAGAATAAGCCTTGGGAGGACGAAAATGACCTAAATGTTCATCCAATGACACAAATGAACTTATTGGATGCACAAGATTGGTTAAAAACCCTAATTGGACAAGAATAAGCCTAGCGTGGACGAAAATGACCTAAATGTTTATCCAATGACACAAATGAACTTATTGGATGCACAAGATTGGTTAAAAACCCTAATTGGACAAGAATAAGCCTAGGGAGGACGAAAATGACCTAAATGTTCATCCATTGACACAAATGAACTTATTGGATGCACAAGATTGGTTAGAAACCCTAATTGGACAAGAATAAGCCTAGGGAGGACGAAAATGACCTAAATGTTCATCCAATGACACAAATGAACTTATTGGATGCACAAGATTGCTTAAAAACCCTAATTGGACAAGAATAAGCCTAGGGAGGACGAAAATGACCTAAATGTTCATCCAATGACACAAATGAACTTATTGGATGCACAAGATTGCTTAAAACCCTAATTGGACAAGAATAAGACTAGGGAGGACGAAAATGACCTAAATGTTCATCCAATGACACAAACACACCTATTGGATGCACAAGATTGGTTAAAAACCCTAATTGGACAAGAATAAGCCTTGGGAGGACGAAGATGACATAGATGTCCATCCAATGACACAAATGAACTTATTGGATGCACAAGATTAGTTAAAAACCCTAATTGGACAAGAATAAGCCTAGGGTGAACGAAAATGACCTAAATGTTCATCCAATGACACAAACACACCTATTGGATGCACAAGATTGGTTAAAAACCCTAATTGGACAACAATAAGCCTAGGGAGGATGAAAATGACCTAAATGTTCATCTAATGACACAAACACACCTATTGGATGCACAAGATTGGTTAAAAACCCTAATTGGACAACAATAAGCCTAGGGAGGATGAAAATGACCTAAATGTTCATCTAATGTCACAAACACACCTATTGGATGCACAAGATTGGTTAAAAACCCTAATTGCACCAAAATAAGCCTAGGGAGGACGAAAATGACCTAAATGTTCATCCAATGACACAAATGAACTTATTGGATGCACAAGATTGCTTAAAAACCCTAATTGGACAAGAATAAGCCTAGGGAGGACGAAAATGACCTAAATGTTCATCCAATGACACAAATGAACTTATTGGATGCACAAGATTGGTTAAAAACCCTAATTGGACAAGAATAAGCCTAGGGAGGACGAAAATGACCTAAATGTTCTTCCAATGACACAAACACACCTACTGGATGCACTAGATTGCATAAAAACCCTAATTGGACAAGAATAAGACTAGGGAGGACAAAAATGAACTAAATGTTCGTCCAATGACACAAACACACCTATTGGATGCACAAGATTGCATAAAAACCCTAATTGGACAAGAATAAGCATAGGGAGGACAAAAATGACCTAAATGTTCGTCCAATGACACAAATGAACTTATTGGATGCACAAGATTGGTTAAAAACCCTAATTGGACAAGAATAAGCCTAGGGAGGACGAAAATGACCTAAATGTTCATCCAATGACACAAATGAACTTATTGGATGCACAAGATTGGTTAAAAACCCTAATTGGACAAGAATAAGCCTAGGGAGGACGAAAATGACCTAAATGTTAATCCAATGACACAAACACACCTATTGGATGCACATGATTGGTTAGAAACCCTAGTTGGACAAGAATAAGCCTAGGGAGGACGAAAATGACCTAAATGTTAATCCAATGACACAAATGAACTTATTGGATGCACAAGATTGGTTAAAAACCCTAATTGGACAAGAATAAGCCTAGGGAGGACGAAAATGACCTAAATGTTCATCCAATGACACAAATGAACTTATTGGATGCACAAGATTGCTTAAAACCCTAATTGGACAAGAATAAGACTAGGGAGGACGAAAATGACCTAAATGTTCATCCAATTTCACAAACACACCTATTGGATGCAAAAGATTGGTTAGAAACCCTAATTGGACAAGAATAAGCCTAGGGAGGACGAAAATGACCTAAATGTTCATCCAATGACACAAATGAACTTATTGGATGCACAAGATTGCTTAAAAACCCTAATTGGACAAGAATAAGCCTAGGGAGACGAAAATGACCTAAATGTTCATCCAATGACACAAATGAACTTATTGGATGCACAAGATTGGTTAAAAACCCTAATTGGACAAGAATAAGCCTAGGGAGGACGAAAATGACCTAAATGTTCATCCAATGACACAAATAAGCCTATTGGATGCACAAGAATGGTTAAAAACCCTAACTGGACAAGAATAAGCCTAGTGAGGTCGAAAATGACCTAAATGTTCATCCAATAACACCAATGAACTTATTGGATGCACAAGATTGGTTAAAAACCCTAATTGGACAAGAATAAGACTAGGGTGGACGAAAATGACCTAAATGTTCATCCAATGACACAAATGAACTTATTGGATGCACAAAATTGGTTAAAAACCCTAATTGGACAAGAATAAGCCTAGGGAGGACAAAAATGACCTAAATGTTCATCCAATGACACAAATTAACTTATTGGATGCACAAGATTTATTTAAAAACCCTAATTGGACAAGAATAAGCCTTGGGAGGACGAAAATGACATAAATGTTCATCCAATGACACAAATGAACTTATTGGATGCACAAGATTAGTTAAAAATCCTAATGAGACAAGAATAAGCCTAGGGTGGACGAAAATGACCTAAATGTTCATCCAATGACACAAATGAACTTATTGGATGCACAAGATTGGTTAAAAACCCTAATTGGACAAGAATAAGCCTAGGGAGGACGAAAATGACCTAAATGTTCATCCAATGACACAAACACACCTATTGGATGCACAAGATTGGTTTAAAACCCTAATTGGACAAGAATAAGCCTAGGGAGGACGAAAATGATCTAAATGTTAATCCAATGACACAAACACACCTATTGGAAGCACAAGATTGGTTGAAAACCCTAATTGGACAAGAATAAGGCTAGGGACGACGAAAATGACCTAAATGTTCATCCAATGACACAAATGAACTTATTGGATGCACAAGATTGGTTAAAAACCCTAATTGGACAAGAATAAGCCTAGGGAGGACGAAAATGACCTAAATGTTCATCCAATGACACAAATACACCTATTGGATGCACAAGATTGGTTAAAAACCCTAATTGGACAAGAATAAGCCTAGGGAGGACGAAAATGACCTAAATGTTAATCCAATGACACAAACACACCTATTGGATGCACAAGATTGGTTA